>JBCFYV010003244.1:0-56080 GCA_039000515.1 Timema cristinae
ATTGTTGTTTGTACAGTTTTGACATTTCTTGCATTACTTTAATCCAGTGTTTTGAGTATCCCTGGGTGTGCTTCGTTTATGGGGAGAACGAACACTTCTACATTTCTCACTCCATCGATTTTTTTTAAAGATAATGGCACGTGTTTTTTAATGCCTCAACTTTCCCTTTGGGCCCTTAAAAGTTTCAAATTCGGGGCTTTATTTTGGGGTAGTTTGACACTAACAGGGTTTTAATGAATGCGCACCAAAATGTTAAAAAGTTTTTTGGGTTTTATTTGTCTCCAAAGTTCTCTTTTTAAAAATCCTTTCCCTTTTCCACACATGTTAGCCCCGTTTTTGTGGCCTTGCCCCCGACAGTCTTAATATGGTTTCCCGATTTCTCAAGTATGAAAGTACTTCGGTAATAATATCTTCACCAGTTTTTGCATAAAAGTCTAAGAATTCGACGAACCATTCACAAATTTCGAATTTGTTTGGGTTTATTTAATGTTAAAATTTAAAAACTTTGGTTTTGGTGAAAAACATCAAGTGTTGCATCAATTATTAACCATAGTAAATACCCTCTTGTTTTTCTTCCAGAGTGGCGTTCAAATCCTTGTCCCACAGAGAGAAATAAATCCATTCTGACCCATCCAGGGTAAATAATGTGCATGTTTGAAATTTTTTTTTCCCTTTATTTAATTGAAGGTGTTTTACTTTAGCTAAATGTTCACGAGTTATCTCATCATATTTTCCTAACAATTCTAAATTTCCCCCAAAAATGATGTTACGAACATCTCCAACCTCTGTGTATCCCCTTGGAAAAGAAAACCTCTTGATGCTAAGAATAATCAAACATTAGTAGCTTTCGCCCCAACGTTTTTCCATTTATCAGCTTTACTTGCAATCTTTTTTTTGGGGGACCCTCACTATCTATTCCTTTAAAAATGAAAAATTGTTGCAATGATTTCCCGTTAAAATAAGGGTTTGGCTGTGCTCGGCGCTGTTTTCTGAGCGGCAACCAAATTATTCAACTTTTTCCATAGGGACTTAATTGGAGAAAACCCCTTCCTTTTTTTTAAATTAATTAGATTAAAAAAAGGTGAAGTTTGTCTTTTCTTGGAACAAAATACATTAAGGAAAGTGAAGTGTGTTTCTAGAAGTACTCCAAACTAGTCAAAACGAGGATATTTTTCTCTGTTGTAAATAGATTTTAACTAAGTAATTAATCAGAATATGGTTTTCCAGTAACATATTTTGAAAATTTTATTAGATAAGTTCACAAATTCTTCATATTTATAAGAATAATATACAATTTGTTACCGGACTGCGTTATTAAAAACATTAGGGCCCTGTGTCAGGAAGTGCAGAATATCTAATTTAGTATTATCTTGATTTTTTTGTTTAAGTTTCACCGCTAGTTTTTAAACATGGTAAGCCTTAATATAAACCTACCTGGCTTGAAAGTGATGGTTATCTTACAATAATTTATTTTTATGGTTGAGAGGTTGTGGATGTACGAGTTATTTTATAAAGTTATATAATTTGCTTCAAAACAATAAACAGTCAATTCGGCACAAAATTAGGTTCAAATATATAGACTATAGTGTTAGGGAAAAGGTTTTAAAATCTGAGATTATAAATAATTATACACAACCAACCCAGGTGGGGCCCCCCAGCTCCCTAAGTCCCCCGGTACCATGATACCGGCCATGTGGTGGGCCTGACTCAACTCTAATTCCGGCAGTGTGCACTGTGGGGGGGGGGGGGTACCCCTAGGGTTTGATTCGATGTATTTTTCTTTGGGCAAAAGCTGGCAATTTCCCTCTTTGGGGTCACATCAGGGGCATTTGTTAGTATTCAAAACTATTTTCAATCAACCTATATTAATTATCTTTAACTAATCTACCCTAACAAATGCAGGTAATTACATTATTTTAAAGTCTAGTAATGTATAATGTAATGACCTATAGAACTACGTATATTGTACAATTATTTAAATCTGAAAAGTAACATCCCATAGATCGCTCCCAACAAAATATTGTTTATACAAAGTGTAGCTTATAACATATAGCAAACAAAATGCTAGCCTGCAAACAAATTGTATTTCCAAAACCCTCTCAATAGAATGAATGGATTAGTTTTAGTATTGAAAAATAATGTAATTGGGCCAGTAGTGCTGCAGTAGGGTGCTCTGGACTGCACATCTACGCCACTCACGTCATTACGTCACTTCTTGGACAAATCACTGTGCTTGGCAAGTAAATCAACATCACTACCGTTCCACTCACACTAATGACCCACTCAGCTTTGTTCTTGCATACCAACTAAACACCTTCAGTTAGGATTACAAGATTCAAAAATGAAAATGGTGGACAATCTATTCTGAAATCAATAATGGAAAACATTTTGAAATAAAATATATAAACTTTTATTACGAAAAAAAAACATTAACATCACCATTGAGATAAATTATGGCATATTGCTGAAACCTTCTTTATAGGCCTACCACCTAGTAACACTTTTAAAATTGTCACGGCCTTCTACTGCCGGGATTCAAACCCTGACTTAATACTAGCAATAAAGTCTCTTAAGAGTGTTAAATAGCAACACCCGCCATGAGTGGCAGCAAGAATCATATGATAAAGCGGTCATTTAATTAAATTATATTGATAAAGTTAACACCTTTAGTCCGTTTAGAGCAGGGATTCCCCAGCCGGTGTGCTGCAGCGCTTAGGGGTGCCTCAATATTTCGAGGGAGTAAAATGTGAGGAAAATATAATAAAGAAAATAGTTATATCATATACTACAAAATAGTGAAAATAAAAAAGACTAGAAGAAAGTTTGGTCTTTTAGTGTGTGTCTGAATTGCACGTGTCACGGCACATGATGTGAGATGATAATTGTTTCTCTTTTAATGGTTACATCTGAGTAGTGGGGGTGGTGACGTGGCCCAGTTTGACCTACTTTGACCCCGACGTGTAGAGAGTGTGTAGTGTGATGATTACTCAATGTTGTTGTCTGTCCTGTGATTGGTTGTTCCCCCTCACAAGCTATGATTACGAAATTTTCTCCCCTACCTCCCCCTCCCCCTACCACCCCCCTCGCCTACCGCCCCGGACATGTTTGTTCATGATGATTGCTAATTGATTATTGTTGATTGATAATTAATTATTGGGAAGGATTGGGGCGTTGGAGTTTATTTTATTTATTGGCATGAGATCTACGGCGTCAGGCGTTCCTCCCTCGTCATGGAGCACGAAGCTCTTCTGATGGTAGAGTGGCCAAACGGCCAAAGCTATTATTTATGCCTACTCCGTCATTGACACCTGGATAGGGGATTCGAACCCGGGACTTTTGATGCAACATTATATGGTTTGTATTTATAAAAGTAATTAACGTTTATCCCTCTAAACAGAGCAGAGGGAAAAGGCGTCCATCCTTAGTGAAAGAGTTAGCGCGAATGAAATATAACGGTAAATAGTTCGGGCTCAGTGAAAACAATAGGGAGCTACCCATGGATCTAGTATTTTTTTGCCAGTGATGGGGATCAAATATGGTCGCATGTAATAAAACAATTTAAACAATGAAGATAGCTAATTTAAATGGCGAAAAACAAGTAAAAGTCTAAAGTTAAAGGTAATACAAATTATGTAAAATAAGGTTGAAAACGTAAAAAACTATTTAAAATGTCCAGTGTTTATGTGAATAAACGAAGTCGTAAACTTGATATCAGTCCCGTTACTCCTTAGGCAAGTTTCATCATTTAGAAGTGGATTAAACTTTGGCCGACATGTTTCGGTACATACGTACAATATTCATGGCACAAGGTCATCGTGTGAGAGCACAGTTAATGTTATGAACTATAAATTGAGAAGTCTTAACCATAACTATTACTGCTCCTTGTTTAAATTTTAGAATGTTTTCTAAAATGACCTAACTAGTACACCAATTGAAGCAAAGAGACGGTCTTAAACTATTTTTTTTAGTAGATACACATGTCAGGGGTTCGAAACCCGATATTAGCTCCATGTCATGATGTTTTCCCGGGAGATCGTATTCCAGTAAGGTGCTTCCCGGTCTCGCTCTCCATGAAAATGAGGGGTTTACTTTCTTGTCCTTTTCTTCTTAGAGTTATTTTCATTGTTTCAAATAAAAATAATTATGTTGTTAACCAAAACTATGTCAAATATGATCCTTTGAGCTGGAGACCCCTAACTGACCAAATAAAGTTGCAGCCATCCAGTGGACCAGGATTCGAATCACTGCAGTTTGATATACTGAGAGAGTGCTGTCTTAGACCTGTAGGTTAGTTTTCACTCTACCTCCACGCAAATGCTGGCTCACTTCTTCTAAATTCAAACTTCTCAATTATCAAGGCAGTAACGTAATTAGTACTTAATCGTTTCACAACGTACATGGTAATTATCATACAAAACAAATGTTGATAGGCTTTTTTCGGGTGGTAGGCCCCCCCTCTCCAGCGCCTGCTCGATATTAGTTTCCAGTCTGGTTCACTATAGTTGAAATTTTAAAAAAACACCTGTTAATAATGATAAATATTATAGCGTACTGGCCTTTACTTTGCTATTCAAATTAAACTCTTATATTATGTGTTCGTTAATGAGTGAAGTTCAGAAAATAATTATTTAATATACTACCAAATATATAAAGGAATAAAAGCATCACCGTGTACCACGTACTAGCTAAATAAATGATGACGAGTGAGGGAGTTCAGGGTTCAAATCCCTGTCGTGCATGTGTACTGAGCTCGGTTTCCTCACTCATCCCCCACGTGTTGTGTCCCAGACGGGTAGTAAGACGCGGTAGTCTTAATTATTTCTTGTTTTAAATATTAGACATGTAGGACGATGGTAGGTTGTGTGTGTGTGTGTGTGTATGTATGTGTGCGTGTATTGTAAACGGACGCACCCAGCAAAATATATTGGTTTCGAATCTGTGTTGGGGGATTTGAATATCTTCCGAGGTGTACTGTTGGTAGTTCTCACTAATATGTTTCCCACTCTCCCTCCACGTAAACGATGGAACATTTCCTTACACCCCCTCCACGCAAATGTGGATTCAACCTTTCCGATTCCTAATCCTGTTGGACTCGCAGTGCCTCGGGGACGCAGTTGGCAAACGCGGCAGATTCGTGTTTGAGCTAGACTACCGAGGACGGGGGAGATAGAGGTTCGAATCTCTGACCGGTGAACCAGCTGATTTTTCCCCTCCCTCCCCCGCGCAAATGTGGGTGCAACCTTGCCAATTCCTAGTCCATTAGCGTTAATTTGATTTTTTTATGGAAATTAACAGGGAAAATTGAATTATAAATGAAAATCAGAGATAAGTTTTTCATGATATTTAAGAATAACTTTTTTTTACAAATACCAAATAATTTAGGGTAATTTTCAAATAATTTAGTTTTGAAAATTTTAATTTGGTTAATATACTAGAACAAGTTGGTTTCAAATTTATATTTACATATTAGTTATTGTGATCAACAAAATTATGTATTTGTTTGTTTTTATTAATACAACATAGTACTTATTAATTGATCACATACTTCAATCCGAAATATTATTATAGAATAATGATCGATTTTGTTCACCTTTTGGACATAATATTTCAATTTTATCTCCAGGATATATTTATCACTATATTTCATTTAAATTACTAGAACCCTAACAAACTTTCTCTCTATAAAATAACATTCATTTAATATTTTTATTACATGCGACCATATTTGATCCCCATCACTGGCAAAAAAATACTAGATCCTTGGGTAGCTCCTTATTGTTTTCGCCGAGCCCGAACTATTTACCGTTATATTTCATTCGCGCTAACTCTCTCACTGAGGATGGACGTCTTTTTCCTCTGCTCCGTCTAGAGGTATAAACGCTAATTACTTTTATAAATACAAACCATATATTTTTGCGTCAAATGTACCGGGTTCAAATCCCCTATCCAGGTGTCAATGAGAGAGTAAGCATAAATAATAGCTTTTTTCCGTTTTCACATTTCAACCCAGTGCAAATGATGCTATATCACTAATTTTATTATTCTGTTTTTGTCTCTCTCATTTGGGTAAAGATATCCAGTTAGTGTTGGAGGGTTCAGTTTTCAATGACGTGCGTATGCGGTTGCACAAACTCGCTTTGTGACATAAGGAGGTATGTGGTTCAAGTCCCTTAGAGAGTAAAAAACGCTAATTACGTCACATTTCAATCCCTGGCAAGGGCAGTAACACATTTAGCCTGTTCAAAATCAGCTCTTATCTCACGCTTTTCCTGAAGAGCTTAGTTTGAATCCCTATCGTGGTGTTGTACTGAGTCTGGTTTCCTCCCTCATCGTCCACGGTTTGTGCCCGGAATGGGTATTAAGAAGACACATTTTTTGTTATACCATCATACTGATGCGGGTACATATATCCCCCCTTGTCCCGCTCTACAAAATATGTATCTATGGTTTTCATGTTTCACTCTTGATTTTCCTGACGGGTTGTAAGCCGTAGATCTAAATACCGATAAGCTTAACTCCGTGGTTATTAGTGGGAGAGGTAGGGGGGTATTGAATCCAGGTGGACCCTGTCGTTCTGCCTTTACACAAATGCAAGTACATTTTATATCTTCTTAGGCCCAGATATTACTTAAGAATTTACTCGGTTTATATATTATTTCGTCCAAATATAGTTGCGAACATTAAATTCAATTTACTCAATTCAATATGACCTATGAATTAATGAAAGAGCTATACATTATTCCGACAAAATATAGTTGCGAACATTAAATTATTTTTTTCTGTTATAAGTGGCTTGAGGAATAAAACTGTTGTTTTCACTTTACACGTGTGTAGCAATCTACCGTCACAATGCATTGTATACTTGCATCGATGGTCGCATGGTCTAAGGCGTCACTACGGTCTATGACGGCGGGAGCGACGTTTGAGACCGTGTATCTAAGCTCGGGCCAGATAAAGTCGGGAACAATGGACGGACGCACACCTACTTGATTATTACTCGTTTAATTCTAGTCAATTTGAAACTATCTGGTAGATACTCTTTAAAATTAGTACTGCTACCACTATTCCTTTACACCTATACTTCAGTGTGCAAGTAAACTTTTCAGTGTGTGAAAATAAATATTTCCGCTTTGCCAAAGGTCCCAAGTTTGAATCCCGTGTCAATCAAGAGCTTTGGCTATTTCTGCGGTAAGCTGTTGACCGTAGATCGAGTTAATACCAAAAGATGTCTGTAGCTTCTAGAAACAGGATTTTATAGCGTGGGCATCTTGGCCTCGGGGGTTGTGGGCACATGGTAGAGAGAACAAAATATATAAAGTTATACTTTTGCGGGGCACCATTAACGTACACACTTTCTGCTCCGTATCTGGAACTTGCCGTTTAAGGAGCGATGTTGGAATCAATTCCCTGCCGTGTATACGGTTGGTGGAAACACCGGGTGCGTGTGACTTACTCGGTTAGTTATGGCAGGGTTTGAATCCCCACTGAAGTGTATGGTTTCCCTCTTCCATCTTACTCCTTCCTCCCTGTTAAAATCTCAGTCAGGTGAACTAGGGTGTTTTTCTACACTCCCTCCGCGCAAATGCGGGAAAATAAGAAATTACAAGTACCAACATATTTGGAACAAGAACCAACAAGTTTGGAACACGGGAAAGTGGGTTAGGAGGGGTGTCAGGAGGAGGGTTGGGAGGGTGGAGGCCGGAGTTCAAATATCGCTAGGGGAATCTAGGGTGGTTTTCTATACTCCCTCCGCGCCTGGACTGGAGGTTCGACACCTGTTAAAGAGGCCCTTCAACTTCATTATCAGGTCGGTCTATCCCAAAAAAATAATCTTAGAGGCCAATTTTTGTTTTATTTATTTTAGCCCCCACGTCTTCCTTCTGTCTGTTTCAAACCCTCACATGGCCTTTCTAGTATTTTCTTGGTCAGGGTTCGATTCTAGGGTGGGTAGACCGAAGGTGGTTTTCTGCACACTTCGTGAAAATGTGGGTAAATTTCCTATTAATGTGGATAACCCGCACGTTTTGTCAGAAAGGGTACGTGTCACTCATATAGTTATGGCAGGGGATGTTGTGGGTTAGAATCTCACTCGGGCGAATTAGGGGGGTTTTCTATTCACCCTCATTCCACGTAAACGCTGGAACATTTCTTACCTTACTCCTCCGGTCCATGATGGATGTCTACATCCAAGCATGTCGATGGACGATTCCAAACAACCAATTTTAGTAGTCTTTTGTGGTGGGGGATAGCGGCCCCTAACTGAGGATTCCGAGGCCCCTGATTGTGCATAATTAGAGCTGTGTCAATGCTCTCTAGTTATGAAAAAACCCATTAACACATAGGGGGTTGCGACATTGCGATGACTAGTTGCGACATTGCGATGACTAGTTGCGACATCACCGGGAAATAACCCATTGCCGAGGGGGGAGGGATTCCAGAGTCAATGACCTAGCTCACAGTTTCAAGGTCACGATCTATTCTTGTCCTGACTTGTCTTGTCGACCAGTTGAAACTGGCACCACGTATGAGTCACCGGGAAAAAAACCCTTACCACATAGTGGGTTGGGACACCGGGAAAACCCATTACCTCATAAGTGGTTGCGACACATACATCTAAGGAGGGGAAGTGAAAGGGGTCTCAAGGAGCGGAAACCATTTATCACACTACCCCAAACGGTCGTCAGGAGAGGTTCGTACTGTTGGTTCCGGGCAGTCCAACAGAGTCTTGTGACTGGAAGCTGTTGTTCATTCTATGCCACGCTGCCATCAGAAGAGCTTCGTGCTCCATGACGAGGTAGGAACGCCCGACGCCGTAGTCCTCATACCAATAAATAAATAAAAAACTCCAACGCCCCAATCCTACCCAATAATTAATTATCAATCAACAATAATCAAAGCAATCATCCAGAACCAACATGTCCGAGGTAGTAGGTGAGGGCGGTTGTAGGGGGGGAGGGGCGGTAGGGGAAGGAAATTTCGTAATCATCGCTTGGGAGGGGGAACAACCAATCACAGGACAGACAACAAAATTGAGTAATCATCACAATGCACACTCTCTACTCGTCGGGGTCAAAGTAGGTCAGACAGGGTCAGGTCACCACCCCCACTACTCATATGGTTCATTTTTTGTGTTATTATTAATTTTTTATGGACTCACATTGTGGTTAGTGTGCTAGTTTATTGATTTCCAAAATTATTTTACTTTATAACTCTATTTATGTATTTCATTCAGTGTTGTTATATATAGTTTTCAAATAACTCAGTAAGTGAGTAAGTATAAATGCTTAATTCTATTTTAAATAGCTACAAAATTAAAATATTGTTAATTGTTTAATATGATGTATTCTACTTTTGATGAAAATTTTTATAAAAATGTGAAAGCCAAACTCGTGCGAAAATTCCTACAAGAGTGCGCGAGCCTAGAACGGTTGAAAATATCTTAGCTAGAGGAAACCACACATTCTTGTTTTACTTTTCGTTCGGTCTATCCAAATAATACGATAACTGCACTATTGTGGTAGGAATGATGGAGCTATATTTGAGTGGAAATTTACCCGATTTTGCGCGGCAAAATCACTCGCAAAACACCCAGCTGGGATTTGAACCCAAACCTTCCCATCACTATGAAACCGGACTAAATGTGCTTGACATTTATTCCATGCGCTTACCAAAATGGTTAAAAAGCAGTTTATTCCAAATATTATTTTAACTTTTGTATATTATTATTATGTCATAGAAAATTGTAAATAAATTAGTTGCTATATTTTCATTTGTAAATTCATTTTGTGGATACCCCCAAAGATTCTCACAAAAAAAGCTGAAAATATTTTAAAATAAAACTTTATAAAAATACTTAAGTCAGTGTTTAATTTATATAGTTGTTTTAATTCAGGCCTGAATAAATGTTATTAATCTACAGTCAACTTTATTGCGTGTCCAAGTCAGAGGGTGTAAAGCCATGCATAAGTTCCGACGTTTCTTGATTTTTATACAAATCTACACCAACCTCCATTCATTAACCAACTGACGTAAACTATATTATATTATAGTACATTATATACAGTGACTTCTATAGCGACAATTTGTAGCTTTGATTCAAATAAATGCTCTTATTTAAATAAAGAAAGTTAAATTGCTGTCAAAATAAATGCTCGTTTTTTGAGATAATATGAATTTTTTGGCATATTCTTGATTCATAAGCTCTCAGTTAAAAAATAACGAGGAAAATAAATGTATATAGTTCCGTAAATCACTAGTAAATAATTCGCGTTCCATGTTCACTTCATAGGGATTTATGATGAAGTGCATTGACATATACTTTCTTCTTCCTAACCTATTGATTATGACAATCTCAATTACTGATACGTAACATTGGTACTCGATTCAACTTAAAATCAATCACCTTACGTTGGTTAGAAACTTGTGGGCCTACATTGAATACGTGTTTCAAATCTAACAACATCATTATAAGTTTTGCAAAAGCAAATCGAATCTTTAAATATTATCAACATTATTCGTACCCTTTGTTTACCATTAAATGTAGTAAGCCTGTCTTGTTTGCTTCCATTTAGATACAACTTGTAAGATGAAGGGCCAGTTCCATAGTCAAACTGAGTACGTTTCAAATGTGGTGCTATACTAAATACAAGGCGACACCTAACTAGATTGACTGGATATATATTATATACCAACAGTGACAAAAAGTATTATCAATACCTATAAAAATAACATAACTATTATAGTAAAATGTTATCATTGTTGACTGCAATAAAGTGTGTTTGTATTTTTCTAAAAGGCTCTTCTTATGAAAATGTATTTGAAACAATGGCTCAGTGGGAGCTGGTAGAGAAATACTTCACTAAAGCACCTTTCCTCAAGTTAATTTTCACACTTTGGTTAGTTCTCTCGCATTGAGACCATCATTTTTGATATTTTTGGTTCAATTTCGTTGTTCTCTTAGAAGTGTTCCTGACATTAATATAAATTGATTTGCTTTTGTCACACTTCATTGTTCCGCCGGCCTCGGTTTCAATTTATTTGGGGTGACAAGACCTCATTTATCATCGTTTGCCAGCCAAGAACAAAAAAAACATATTCTCTTTCTTGGTTTGAGGGCAGGATTTAAGCTTTAGCCTAATCTGTTGTTTGTTTACATATTCACAATCAAACTAATCAGCATGAGGATAATTTTTCTATTCACAGGATGTTAGTGGAAGTGGGGCTATTTACACCTGGGATCACACTATTATTTATATCTCATCTGTTTTCGATATAAGTGAAGAGAAAAGTTCAACTTGAACCTCTTTAGGAGGTCTTTTATCACCACCATAAATCTCAACTATCTGGAGCACGGTTGAGTCAGTGCAGGAAATAAGCTTCTCCGAAGAAGCTACTCTTAAAGTTCAACTAAATAGTCATTTGAATTAAGCCCTCGACCACAACCTATATGGGGTATTAACCTTTTATTAATTTACCAATAAAATAAAAAAATATGTGAATGTTGGGTATTTGACTATATCTGTTGAACAATTGTCTTGATTACAACCAAATTTTGTACAAATCCTCTATCTTTAAACTTGTGTTTTATTTTCCTTCGGGCTACATTTATATATTCAAGGATATCTCTATTTTGTAATACACATTTTCATTTGAATTGTTTATCTAACTTGCACTTCTTGTATCAAATAAGTTTGTTAACACACGACATACCAACTTAGCTTGACTTTTGACCATCCCAAGAATTGAACTCAGGACCTTTGGATCATTAGTCAGAGGGACTACTGACTGATCTAAGGGGTTGCACAATGTTTTAGTAACACTTCCCTCCTATTTGGAGGTAATTTTTAATTGATAGGTTTTAAAAGAAGTGCTATTTAACGGCTATAGATTATAACACATAGGTTATTTTACATATTTAGACCCACTTCAATGGCCGAATGGTCTAAGGCGTCACTCTCATGTTTTACGAGCCTGATGATGACGGGAGATCAGGGTTTGAATCTAGGTTGGTGTACTTTTTATGAGGCCTTTTCTTTTTCCGACTTCAATATGCTTATTTCGTATGGCTTTTCATGACGTACCACCGGAAATAATTGTACGTACCGCTGGTGGAACACTTACGACAGTTTGGCCACCGCTGGTTTAAATCAATGAATTTGGTACACTCCGCAGCGTTTAGATTTGAGTCACCGTAACATTTTAGTTCTATACTCTCAGTTCTAATGTCAAGTCAAGAGTGATTTCAACAAAAAAAAAAAATTGATAAAAGGGCTCAAATTAAACAAGTACATAAAACCAAAATAATCTAATATGCTTAATCATTGGTGTATTTTTAATAGTATAGTATTATGGGATTACTCGCCAAGTGTTGGGCGTCATTTATAACACTTCTGTTTTAATTAGCTGATAATTGCCCCATGATCAAGCACTAATTAAAGCGGTACGGTACCTTGATGATATAATTGGTAATTATAGCCCCTGTTCGGGGGCCCAATTTTGAACTATTTGAATTAATCCCCCCCTGGGTGGGCCCCATGTATAAAAATCCTTACTGCCTCTATTTGTCCTTTTATAACACAATTAAATTATGATATGATAATTCCTCGTTTGGGGAGATTTTTAACCTTTAAAATAATACACAATTATTAATTAGATTGATTTTATTTAATATCACTATTGTTTTTACGAAAATTGATCATGTCTTTAACTATTTAAGACCGACGTAATTAATACACGACCGTACGATTGAAGGCTGGAGGACAGACAGTCACATAGGTGCTGGATCATGTGTGAGCCATCAAAGACCCCTCCAAAAGTTCCCTTTTTTTTTCACCATGCCAAATATATAACCGCTTCAAAAGAACTTTCTGAAGGTTTTTATAAAAAATTTAAAAAAAAACCCATCTGGGTGGCAGTAGAATCCGAACCCGGGAAGTGCCTCAAAAAAACCTTTTAAAATTTATTTTGATCTTTCCAAACAGGAAGATTATTTAAAAACCTTAAAAATTGCAATTGACTCAACCGCGCACGCGCTCTGACTCACTGACAATGCTTTTTCCTTTCTTAAAGAATCTTTTAAGCGCCACGTAATATATTATAAATTCAAATAAAATTAAATACTTTAAAAATTTAGGACGATATTATTAAATTTGCTCTACATATTCTTTAGGGCAAATCAGTAACTTTACAAAGGCCAAAAATTTTTTTAATTTTTGTTTATCAAATTCCCAATGTGAAGTTTGAATCTCCAGTTTCTTTTCTTTCAAGAGAACCTATTTGGGTTTTAGGGAAATTACCACTTAATGTAGTCCCCACCATTCCCAGGGACGCCCAATATTCTTTCGTACATCCTTTCCTAGAGGCCTTTTCATTCCCGATGAATGAGATATGGTGATAGGATATAGTTTTTTCCCGGGCCCATGAAATGAGATAGGTGATGGGGGCAGTGATGGAGGTGTGGAACCAGGGGAATTTATAAACATCCCTTTAATCTAATTAACTAATATTATCATGGTACCAGCAGGGACTCGAACCCGGGGACCCCGTACCAATCCCACTGCCCAATACACCAAGGGGGCGGTTAACATGAATTTTTATTTCCCATCTTAGTCGTGAAATTTTTATATCTGCATATGCTATGTTGCTATACACACCAAGACATCGTTCCTTTTTGGGGTAAAACATTCGCCCAAATTTTGCGAAAAAACGTCTAAAATTGCTTTTATTTTGAATTTGAAACGTTTTGGTTATATCTGAAAACGCTTGTTAAATTCCCTTTTCTATAAATTTAAAAACATTGATCCCATCGATCACGTGGGAAATTATACCCAAGATCTCTATCTGGTTTCGGTAACGGAGGTTGGGGCTCGAACCTTGCCCGGGGTATTAAAGGTATTTTTAAATTTTATTTTTGCTGGTTGGGGGGTTGAGCTTAGACCTTGTTTAATTTTTATCCCTTGATTGTTTTCCACTCTCTATATCAAATAAAGAATTTTACTTAATTTTTCCTTTTTCACATTTTTATATAAGTTAGGGGTTTAAAAAAGCACTAGTATATTCCTATCAGAATCCCAATTTGAAGCAAATATTTTTCCCCGCGTCCTCACTCTTTAAATTCCTCCCTCTATTCCTACCTCACAGTACCGCTAGAGATAAGTTGAATAACATTCCCACAAGTTGTCAAAAGATTTATTTAGATGCAGGTCAAATATTTAAAAAATCGGGATTACTCGAATATTAGGCATTAAACAAACAATTTATGCCTCACTGGGGTTTCGAACTAAGGAAAAAAACTATAAACCAACACTATTGAATGTCTTTAAACTACTCAATTACACTTATTGACTCCAATTAAATTTTAAAATTTAAATACGTCATGGGGTTAGAATGAAAAGGAAAGAGCACATCTTTTTTCAACCGCATTAATTGAAGTTTACTCTAAAAAATGTACCCCTCATTGACAAAAGAAACATTTAAAAATTAACCACTAATAATATCACTGACTTTTAAATTAAAATCTTCAAGCCAGGTCTAAGCCAGGGGAGTAGATCAATAAGTTTGAAGTTTTATTTTTTGTTTCTCAAAACATAAACTTTAAAATCGGGTTTAATCTCGCGTAGGTACTGAGGCGTTTTTTTTTAAAAACCCTTCCCACTCCCCTCTAGCAAAATCGGGATACATTTCTTCTGGGTTAATTTTCCTTGGCCTATTTTTTTTTGTGCGAATTTAAAACAGCTCGGGCAATAGTAACCTGCTGGCACAGGAAAAAAAACCCTTTTCAAATCTTAATAAACTTTTTAAAATTATTTTTTTACCTTGGGTCTATAATAATGTTGGACAAACCCCCAAACGAGGGATGGGGAGGTCAAATACTGGCCCTAGGACCCTGGTTTTTACTTAGAAATACATTTTTCAATGTACTAGTTGAAGCGAAACCCATCCTCCAAAGTCAATACAATCAATCTAATGCCCACCTAGCCTTTTAGTACTTCCACTGACTACAGGCCGGGTTCAAAATCCAGCATGACAAAAAACTTATAATTTGGGGAAAATTTGGAATTTTTTTTTCATGTTATAAAAGAGATTTGGAGTTTTGTTGTTCCAAAATAATTTAGTTTATGACATATCATATAATAAGTTTTTCAAAGGGTTCACTTTTTAATTTTAGTAATTAAACATTAATATTGAGTCTTTAGTTTGTCATAGTTGTAAAAAAAAAAATTTTGGGGAACAATACCTTTATACCCCAACCATAAAAGGTTTTTTTAGAAAATAAAAAACCTATTTTTATGCTAGCAACATTGATAACATTTTACATTTTATAGTATTACTTTTATAAACACCAAAATGGGATCTCTGATTTCATGAATGACGGGTGATTTAATGAAAGAAATAGAGGGTATTTTCTATCCATGAATAAAATTTTAAAAAAGATCATTTAAACAAGTGCTTTTAGGGTACGCTTGAAAACAACCTTAATTTTCTCATTATTACTTAACCCTTTCTCTCTTTATTAAAGTCCAATTTTATATTTTCCAAGCAAAAGGGAAAATCCCCCTTAAAAAACGGGGGTAAAACGGGAAGGGGCCAAAAAAAATTTTTAATTTTTTTTAATAACGGAAACCTTTTTTTGCTTCTGCTAAAAAGGCCATAGTTAGGGAAGGGAGGTAAAAAGGGAGTTCCAAACCCCCGAAATTTTAAAAACAAAAAAAATATTGGGTTTTTTATGGTTCAAACAAAAACAAAATTAAGGTAAAAGGGACAAAAAAGGGGGGCTGTGGGGTTTAACCCTAAAAAAAAAAAATTTCAAAAAGCTTCTAGAGGTGTTTAGTATTTATAATTTTTCCTAGGCTTCGGCAGTTTTGTTTTGTTTCCATAGAAAAAACACTTCAGGTAGCTTCTAGAACTGTTTAGAATTTAGAATTTTTTTCTTTTGCCTTCCCGGGAATTTTGAATATGTCCGTCAAACGCCCCTGAAATTATTAAAAGGGCTGGGCCTTCTCTGGGTAAAGAATAATATTTATTTACAAAATGTCCTTCAAAAATAATAGCTAAAACCCCCTTCCCCCCCAAAAGCAAAACCCCCTCAATGACCGAACACGCAAAGAGTTACAAAGGGTTTATTGTCTACTTATCCCCCCTCGTTCCGACCCAAATGTGTTTGAAACATTTGGCAATTAAAAAAATATCTGTAAATTTAAAAAAATACTTATTCAACATGATTTCCTTAAAATGACTTTAAATATGCCTAAAAAATTATTTTAAAAAAGGGCGAAAAACAAGAAAATCCATCTAAAAATTTTCCCTAATGACCAAAAATGACCCCCGGAAATAAAATATTTCTCCCAAAAAAGGAATCATGTACAAAGCTTATGTACTTAAAGAGCAAATTTTTTGACGAACAAAACCCAAAAAAAAAAAGATAGTCAACAAAAAACTGTGCCTTGTGGTAACCCCCTTTATTTAATTGGACTTTAAACCCGCTTCCCCCCTTTTTATTGGGAAAAACCCTTTCAGCCAAGAAAGAGAAGGAAATTTTTTACCAGCTGGGCCCAAAAAAACCTTCGCGTCACTGACCCATTAAAAAAAATGTTTGGCGGAAAAAAATGGGGAAAAATTCCTTGTTACTTTCAAGGTGGGGCGCCTCCAAAATAGCCCCCTTAAGTTCCCACTTTTTTTTAACGATGTTAAAGTTAGTAAGTGGGAAAAAATATAGGTTTCATTTTTTTAGACATGGATTCAAAAAAAAAAACCGGGGCAAATTTTTTTCAGATATTATTTTCAATAGGTCGCTCTAATACCAAAAAATAGCTTCCCCCTAAACCCTTTAAAAATTTCACTAACCCAATGGGAAAAGGGGGGTGGTGATTTTAAAAGAAACGTAAACCACTTTCCCCCCAAAAAGTGATGTAAAAAACCCACTTTGGGTGCTTCCCCTCCAGAGGTCGAGACGCACCCCCTTTTTCCCAAATCGAGAGTCTACCAGGGGGTTTTCCGTTTACATCACAATTATCCGTGCAGTTAACTCTTCCCGGTTTTTCCCCCAGTTGTATCATATGGTTTCTAACCCGGGTCCCCAATAAAGGTGTAATTTTCACGCCCGTGTTTTTTAATTGGGGAAAAAAACAAAAAGGGGGGTCCGAAAACTCATTTAAGTTTGACGCTTCCATGCGCGCAAGAGAACCAATTGAAAACACGCGAAAAAACGGGGTGGAAACTTTCCCCGTGGGAAAAAGAAAAGGTCATTCCCCCCCCTAACTTCCAGGGGGCTGGCAGAAATGACGGGACTGACGTCATTCCCCCCCTAAACTGTCTACCGGCTGGCAGTAGGGCAAACTGACGTCATTCCCCCCCCAAAATGTCCAGAGTCTGGCATAGGACATACTGACGGGGCATTCCCTCCTAAAGGGCCAGGGGGCTGGCAGTATTTACGTACTGACGTCATTCCCTTTCCCAACTGTCCAGAAAGGGTTTGGGAGTAGTGGGCGGGACTTTTACGTTAAATTTTCCCCCCAAACCCCAAAAACCCAAATACCAGCCCTTCCCCAAAATGCCCGATTGGAGTATGGGCAAGGGCGTCAAATTTCCTTTAAAACCCCATATTAAAAAAACCACCAAATTTCCCCCTTTAAATGTCCCCCGAGGCCCGGCAAATAGTGCAAAAACAATTCCCCCCAAAATCAAAACATGACCCCCCCCATAAGTGGGGGGTGCCATTTCGCATTCCCTCCTAACGTCCAGTGGGTGGCAGTAGTGACGTACGACGTCATTCCCTCCTAACTGTCCAGAGGCTGGCAGTAGTGACGTACTGACGTCTTTTCCCCCCTAACTGTCCAGAGGCGGGGCAGTAGTGACTTTACTGACGTCATTCCCCCATAACTGTCCAGAGGCTGGCAGTAGTGACGTACTGACGTCATTCCCTCCTAACTGTCCAGAGGCTGCTAGGGTTTGTTGCACTGAGTGGACGTGTCAGTGTGGAGCTCCGTGTTTTTTTTTTTCAAAAATAGTAAAATTAGTACAATAAAAATTCTTTCCAAAACATCTTGGGGGGCAGAAGAAGAGACCACCTGAGGAAGCTAATCTCATCCGTGTTCGAGTCCAGCTGGAGACGCAGCAGTGTTTTGCGGTTTTCGGGGAGGCCCGGAGGTTCCGGGAGCTGAGAGTAGTCCAAAAGATCCGGAGGAAAATTCTGCATAAGTAGTTGTGGAAACCAAAGAATCGGATAAGGAATTCAAAAGTTATTAAAGGAATCGTCAGGAAAATAAATCAGGTCAGTTCATTTGAGTTCAAAGAGACACGTGCACTGGACAATAGTAGATTCTGGTAATTCTTTTAGTAACCCTATAACTTACTAGCAACCTTGTTTAATAACTTTTATTAAATTATAGCGACTTTTGGAAACATTTAATGACTTTTTTAGTAACATTCGGAAAACTTTTCTAGTAACATTTGGTAATTTCAGCTATTGTTTTAATTTGTATTTCATATTAATTTTAATCAGATTTTACTTCATATAACCAAATTGTCGTCCGTTTTTCATGGTTTGTTTGTGTAATGTCCACTCGGAAATGAGTGCTGACAGAAGAGGTGGAGGAGGGTGAGTTAAGAAAAGGGAACGAGAGGGTGAAGGAGAAGGAAAAGACTGAAGATAAGAAGAAAATGGTGGGAACAGATCAGGGAGGGAAGAAGATAAGAGGAAGGAAGAGTTGAGGGAGGAGAGGAAGAAGAAGAGGATGGAGGTGCAGGGCAAGGAGAAAGAGGAGTCAGTGCGGGGGCCCTGATAAAGATGAAGGAAGCAGAGGAGTTTGTCAGATTGAGGTGTAGTAAGGATGGGGGGGTCAACAAGGAGAATCCAGGGAGATAATTGACAGGATGTCAAAGCTCATTCTGGAAGTTTTGTACAAAGAGGGGAAAATAAACATGTTGGAGGAGGAAAACAGGAAGCTAAGGGAACAGATGAGGGGGACTAGTGCGAATAAGCTGGGATCAGTCACCTTTGCCTCGGTGGTCGTCTCGGGGGCTGCAGGGCGCAAGCCAGAGGTAGGGGGAACAGCACAGGTGAAACCCAGGTATAGGGCGATGTTTGTGTCTTCTCTGCAAGGGGAAAAGCACGGATCATATGAGGAAGACCTTGATGGGGAAGATTGACCCGGCAAAGGATCAGATTAGGATACGGTCCATACGAACCTGCTAGGGCTAAACTCATAGTGGAGACAGACTCGGATGAGGACGCTAAGAAGATTATGGAAAACAAGGAGATTGCGAAGACAATGGCCTGCGTGGAGCCCAAGAGAAGGCGACCAATGGTAATATTTTATGATGTGAATAGGGATCTAACAACGGGGGAGCTTACCAGAATGACGTATGAGCAGAATATGGGGGGGAAGGTATCTAGAGAGGAGTTTGAGGAGGGGTTCAAGCCCCGATTTAAAACAGGGCAAGGGACAGCGGGTAGTAAATAATGTAGTGGAAGTTATCTCCAAAGATCATATCTTGTCTTGAGCTGTAGGGGTTTATATTTCCTTAGCGCAGTGTCCATTAAGGACTATACGGTGATCACTAGGTGTTATAGGTGTAGGGATCTGGGTCATGTTATGGCTCACTGTAGGGTAAGGAGGAGGTTTGTGGAAAGTGTGACAAGGAGGGCCACAAGGTAAAGGGAATGTAAAAGTAGAGAGAAAATATGTATTCCATGCACAACGAGGAAACGCAGTGAGAAGTGTAAGAAAACTCAACACAAAGAGACTGTCCGACACATCAACTATTACTGAGGAGACAAATGGAAAGAACAGACTATGGTTACTGAGATACTAAATGAGATTGTTTTAACTACTTTTGACTGATAGCGACTAGACTAGACGTGTACCGGACTGGCTCGAAGAACGACAGGATGGAGAGTAGAACGAGGATACCTCCGTCCAAACGTGCAAGGAATATAAAGGGCGGCAGCACATAGAGAAGGATGGCCGGGGAAAATGGCGCTTGGATCTGTAAAGGTTATTCAAGATGGGGAGGTGGAGAAGGAAAGAGTGCAAAAATATAGTGGGCAGAAAACTGGTTGAGAACAAACCTAGGACAAGAGGAGAGACTCTGGGGAACACTGAGCGGTGGGAGGGGAAAGAAATTGTAAGGAATTTTGGAGGAGACTGAAGCAGCATGTTTTCCACTACCATCGGTGGATATGGGGTGCATGGTTGGAGAGGGGAAATTAAGTTGAGGTTGCCAAGGAACATTAAAATCTGGGGGCGTACAATGGTCCCAAATTGACTTACGAGTTTATGGCGCACTCCCTCAATTTTTGGCCTCTGATGGACCTGAGGTTTTCTAGGGGGATACTACCAGGAAATGACTGTGGAAGGTTTCATCAGTAGGCTTTTCACGCGGAGATGTAAGTAACTCTACGGAGAGAATGAATACTACTGTACCTCCTCTGGATATAGGTCGTGTGGTTATAGCGAGTTGCGGCGGGGTCGGGGGATGGTGTGTTTCTTCTTAGAGACTATGAGATAGTCGCGTCCGGACTCATCGGGGTTTCGTCGACCACGTGTTTGTAAACAAGGAGAAAGAGATAACCAGGCAAACCAGTAGGAAGGATGTAGTTAGTAGAGGGGGGCCTTTTAGGTTTTGGTAGGACCAAACCTTAGGCATGAGGGGCGTGGAGACAGGTTGTACATGAGCCTAATCAGAGGGATGGGCCCGATAAGCAAAATTTATTAAAGGGGTTACTTTGTAAATGGTACAAAAAGAAGGGGGGAAGACTTTTCCAGCCAGATATTGGCACCGGGATCTATGAGTACATATATAGAAAAGGATAAGGATTATTCTGTAGATGTTGTTCTTCGGGCGTACGGATCTCGAAGGAGGTCTCACAAAAGGTACATGTGGCAAATCGTGGGATTTGGTCTGGGAGTTTGGAGTGGTTCGAGACACCGAACGAGCTATTTTATAAAGAAGTAAGGGAATGCCTACTTGATGCTTATGGGAAGTATGGTGCAGGTGCGGGTGCTGTTGCGGTGTTAGAGCTGCTGTGGATGGATGGAGCTATGGAGCACTTTGAGGATCGGCCCAGAAGATTCTAGCGGATACGGGTTAGGGGTTTAATATCGACCCGGCGAGCTTCCTATGAGATCTTCGGGGAGGGTGAATATTACCTAGTTACTACATATCCATGGGATGGAAATATTTGGCCCGGCAACGAATTTTGGAATGGGAGGTTTGCGTCAATTGGGGACTCGGCGGCGGCATCCTCCACCCTGATATCACAACTGCACAATGCGGTTAGATAAATCCGCAGGGGGTGGAGAACATATGTATCATATGTGAGTGCATGAATAGAGAATGGGTGGAAAGAACCAATGGAGTCAGGTGCGAGTAAAAGGAGGAGGGGACGCCAGAGAGAGCTGGAGTGGGGACTTGCGGAAAAGCAGATCTGGGGGCGAAACATAAACAATATTGGAAGCTCTGGGGATTTGGATATGGCAATAAAAAGAAAGGAAAAGGGTATGGATCACAAACAAACAGCAGGGGGAGCCAGACAGGCAGAAAGTGAATATGGAGATGGAGGGGCAGCTAAAGGAGAGAGGGATGTACCCTCTCAGGCGTACGGAACCCTCGAGGAGACGATGCAGTTATCCAGGCTAGAAGAAGAGAGAGTGCTGCACATGGCGCTGAGGCACGTGGTGAGACTGGGTCATGAAAAGGGGGACAGTATCACTTTTCCCTCTCCCGAGTCGTTGGATAGAATTCAACTAAGATCTATGAATCTACCAACGGACGTGGACAGTTTGCGGGATTAATTGATAAGGTCTTCAAGAGGAGAGAGGAAACTTTTGATATGGAGAATACTTATAGGCAATTTGTGACGGCACACGGTCGCAAGACGTTTAACCCCAGCGTGGAATGGCCTGCGTGCTACGCGCACACATACTATCCGTAATGGGGGATAGCACCATTAGAATAGGACAGATTAATGGAATGAGGAGCGTGACCGTGTTGCATGAAGTCCGCAAGCTTGCTGAGGAGATGGGACTCGATGTTGTGTGTTTTTCAGGAACCCTATACCTTGAGAGGGAAAGTTCCGCATATGCCGAGTGGTCACTAGAGTTGTTGTTAGTGGAGAAGCTCCAATGAGCGCAATAGTGGTGTTTAACAAGGAAATTGCCGTAACTGAGATTGAACAGCTCTGTAACCAGTGGGTAACATGCGTAAGAACTGGAAACTAGCTCAGGCAGGTGTATAGTGGCAAACCTATATTCTCAATTTAGGCATCCAATTGAGCCATATCTTGATCAGTTGGAGATAATATGTAGGATATACGCAGGTTGCTACTCATAATTACCGCTGATGCTAATGCTAAGTCTCCCATGTGGCATAGTCATAGGGTGATTGGGAGAGATAGAAGGGGTCGTGCTTTGGAGGAGTTCATCTATGGTCATGGGCTTGAGGTTGCAAACCAACCGAATAATCCCCCTACATATCAGTGGGAGAGCTGGGCTTCTTCCAACATTGACGTCACTTTGTGTAACGCCGAGTCCATGGACATGGTTGCGATGTGACAACTTTTGGAGAGGCGGAAATAGTCCTGTTGGAGGAGTGGCAGAGACGTTGGGAGAGAAGTGGGACAGGTAGGAGGACTTATCAATTGTTCCCAAATGTGGTTGAGAGACTAGAGATAAGCACCTCCAGCCATCTCGGGTCTTGTCCACTTCATCACGGGGAAGGGACCGTACCCGGCATCTCTAAGGAAGCTGGGATTGATAGAGTCGGGAATTGTCAATGTGGTGAGGAGGGAACCCCTGAACATGTGGTGCTTGATGTGTCATTACACTAGAAGCAAGAAGTGAACTACCAGAGAGAGATCCAGTGAAGATTAGTAGGCGAAGTACTGAGGGACCCAATCTATTGGAAATTCTTAGACCAGACTGCACTGGAAGCGTCAGATAGAGCAAAGACAGCCTACATAGACAGACTTAAAGAGGCACAGGGACGAATAAGACGGGACGTTGACACTGACAATGACGAAGAAGATGACAGCGACACGGAGGGCGGGACTGACACAGGACACTAGTGCGGTCTCAGCGGGGAGTGAGTAGGGAAAAAAGGATTGTTAAAAGGGAATAAGCTGTAACAATCCTTGCCGGGGAAAAAAAAAATGTGTATGTGCTGGAGGAGCAAGCGCGAGCCCTGGAACTGGATTCCAGTACGTTTGAAGTGTCTGAAGGAACACGGGGATGCCCTTGAGATCCAGAAGACAGTTTTCCAGTCGTATGAACAAAAGTTAGTGGAATGATTATGAACTCTGAGGGGTTCCATGCACCGTATGACCCACCACCTTGGAAACAAGAGAGGGGGGTTATGGTTGATGGGCCCTCAGAGTCAAGATGGAGAAAGGCGGCTGCCCTGCAGCCCTCTGGGTGAATGGTGTTCCCCGGCAGTAATGGGAATAGAATAGTTTAGTATTTTAGCTTAGCTTAGTTAGTAGTTAATATAGACAATTAGGGACGGGGGAACTAGATAGGGGGTAGATTATGAAATTCAGCTGCCAAGGGTAGAAAGTAGGTGGGGCACCAACTCTGATAGGGCGCCTCCCCAGGTGGTTATTATGGGGATGCCCACCTCTGCTGAGCGCTTGGCGGACTCGGGAGTGAAATCCCGGGCATTGTGAAGGGCCTAGCGGGGGAGGGTACCGGGGGCGTAATGTAACCGGGGTGGATCAAATTGAGCTAAGGGTGGTTGAATTTCATTTAAGCTAAGGGCCAAAATATGTGTTGTAATGTTAAAAAGGAAATTCATATTAAAATTGTGTAAATTAAGTAAAAGTTGTGTGGAAAAACGGCCCCGGATTTAAAGATTGTAAGATACCGGGCCTGTAAACACTGAATAAAAAAAAAATGTCCAGTGGCTGGCAGTAGTGACGTACTGACGTCATTCCCTCCTAACTGTCCAGGGCTGGCAGTAGTGACGTACTGACGTCATTCCCTTCCTAACTGTCCAGAGGCTGGCAGTAGTGACGTACTGACGTCATTCCCCCTAACTGTCCAGATGCTGGCAGTAGTGACGTACTGACGTCATTCCCTCCAAACTGTCCAGAGGCTGGCAGTAGTGACGTACTGACGTCATTCCTTCCTAACTGTTCAGAGGCTGGGCAGTAGTGACGTACTGACGTCATTCCCTCCTAACTGTCCAGTGGCTGGCAGTAGTGACGTACTGACGTCATTTCATCCTAACTGTCCAGAGGCTGGCAGTAGTGACGTACTGACGTCATTCTCTCCTAACTGTCCAGAGGCTGGCAGTAGTGACGTACTGACGCCATTCCCTCCTAACTGTCCAGTGGCTGGCAGTAGTGACGTAAAACAAGGTTTAGTGTCTTTTGTCCAAGTACATGGTTGGGGTTGAAAGTTGTTTGAAATGGAATAACATGATTTCGAAGGTGGACCACTGTGTTTTGCGAACTACGGTAGGATTTTTAAAGGAAGAATTTTCTTTCACACAAAGTTATCTGGTTGATATTGTTCTTTCTATCAGAATCCAAACATAGCTGCTGTTTTTTTTTTTTTTTTTTTTTTTTTTTGTCAGCTTAGCAATGGCTTCGAGGGGAGCAGTGTATTCTTTGCATTTGTAACTTCGCGATAAGCAGGTGGCCTGCTGGTCTAGGGGTAAAGTATCAGACTTCTGTGCTGGGGGTACGGGGTTCAATCCCCGGTCGCGGCACAGATTTATCTTATTCCCAAACCCTTACTTCACCTCTGACAAGACGGGTAATAATCACAACTTGTGAATGTGTGGAATGCCAAACCTCCACCGTGGTTCGGATTCCACGTTAAACTGTAGGTCCTCCATTTCATCTCACAATCACACTACCATTACACATTAGCCTAAGTGCTTATAACCCGAACGGGTAGTAATACGTGGTGCTAAATATTAATAATAATATTAATAAGCAGCATTTATCATGTAGCCGGTTTAACAATTATTTAAATGGTGGGTTGGTACCTTAATTAACGTAGCTACAAATTCAAGATGCTAAGAAATTTTTTTTGTTGAGTTATGTACTTTTATAAGAGATTACATCAAACATTGATATTAATGGAACGGGTGACCTGGGTCTAGGGGTAAGGTGTCAACTTCTAATGCTGGGCGGCCGGGGTTCAATCCTCGGTCCCGGCACAGATTTATTTTGATTACCAAACCCTTCCTTCACCTCTGACAAGACCCTTGTGAATATGGGGAATGCCAGGCCTCCACCGTGGTTCGGATTCCACGTTAAACTGTAGGTCCTTCATTTCATCTCACAATCACCCTAAACCATTACACATTAGCGTAAGTGCGTATAACCCGAACGGGTAGTAAAAACGCGGTGCTAATAATAATAATAATAATAATAATAATATTAATGGAAGTCTTCTATAATTGATTGTAGATCTCCCACCCACAAAAGAACAAACCCGGGAAAAGTTAGTGATAGCATACATTTCCGACTGTAAATTTTTTTCATAATTTACAATCTAATATAGTTTATTGCTATTATTGATTCACCCTAAGCTGACACCTGATGTAATCAAATTCTACGTAGAAGTATATCCTCTGATTTTGCTAGTTTAACGGACCTCAATGGTATCCTTTCACTAAATAGTCCCCCCTTTGTTTTTGTAATAAACTTTTTTTAAAATAACATTAGAAAACATACCTAATCACGCCGTTCACTTTTGCGGTGGACAAGAAACTTTGCATATATCTCAAAAAACGACTCCGTACTTAATCCATCCTCACTAACTTTATTCACACTTCCATATCCTCGCATACTCTCTTCGCTTCAACAACATCCATACTCTTGAGTAATTTTTGCTCTTAAAACTCTTAATGTGTCTCTTTTTCTCACATTTATCTACAATATTTAGACACGTCTTACATGTCCTACCCCTTCCTGTTAATCCACACACTCTATCTTGATATATTTACTTAGTCACTTGATTCACACTCATCCTCTCAAGAATAAGGAGAGAAAATTTCCAAATTTGAAGTGGAAGTTTTTGAATTGATTTTATTGGTTTGGTTTAAAATCTGACAAATCGATATCATTTCTGTTTATATTTTCTAGTTTAGTTCTAAGATGTTGACTGGCCTCGGGCGATAAAAAAAAAAAGTATCCTTGTTCCTACTGCCATGCACATGGCACGCATTTGCGTGACCTTGGTGTTCGAACACGTTTGGAAACTCAACTTGGAGTGCATATCTATAGTAATACGCTGTTGTTTGGAACCAAAATGAACACTTAGCTCTATTTGTTCATTATTGAAAAAGGAAGTATTGGTAGGAGACCAGTTAAAATCAATCCTAACACGCCAAACAGACTGACGCAAGGGCCAGTTTCATAGTCAAACTCGAGTGGAATGGGTCAGTTTCATAGACAAATTTGAATATGATGGACCAGTTTCATGGTCATACACGAGTGGAATGGGCCAGTTTCATATTCAAACTCGAATGGACTGGGCCAGTCTTCTCGCACATGAAACTGGCCCATTACATTCTAGTTATAGCGTAGCACTTGATACGTACTAGGTCTGACTATGAAACTGGCTCTTTAGAAACAATTCTTGACGCTGTACCTAATAACTAGGGTTAAAAAGTAATAAATGTTTATTCGCTGGTCGATTAGTAAAACACCGCAACACTATAAACTTAGGAGTAGACAAAAACTGGTTTATTATGTTTTTTTATTAATTAAAATGAGAATATATTTAGATCTGTTTTACGAACTCTTATTATTTTTAAATACATATTATTTATAAATTTAAAGTAATAAATAATTGATAATAAATTTATATTAATAATACTTATGATATCCTTATTTGCTTTATATTCAAGAATTAGTAGAATAAATGTTACGGAATTCCACACGGACTTTCTCACTCCAGTGTTTAAAAATGGAAATATTTAATCAAAACTCGTACTATACGGGAAATGAAATAATACACATAAGCAAACCCGAGAAATATTGCGTTATACTTACTTTTAAACATTTTTTGCCCTTCCGAATTAAATTTTATGATTTCCTTTTAAAGAACCAAAGGCCTGACTAGTACATTTGAACCAAAAAAAGATCGATATTGGGCCACAAAAGTCAACACTTCGTATTAAAATTTCAAATTCCGTTTAAAATTTTTCGGCATTTTATTAGGGGTTGCACATCTTATGGTTATCGCATTTTTTTTAAAATTTTCTCATTTATAAATTTAGACCGATAAAGAGGGTAAATATTGACTATTGAATCTAAAATGATAGAGAGGGAAATCATTGTTGTCAAACATAAACATTTGAGAACTTACTTATCTACCTACTCTATGGAATTTTGTGAATTATTATGTTAAGACTTAAAAGTAGTGTATATGTACAACTAAAGCTCAACAAAATTGTATGAATATACTAGTCAATATCTTCGAAACCATCGGTTTTTTAAACCCTTTTTTTCAAAAAAAAAGTTTTTTATTTTCATAATAAGTTATTTAGAATCACAAATATGTTGCGGAGAAAAGGAAATTTCAGCGTCTGTATAGTATCCTAAAATTAATTTTCATAGTGAAATTTTTATTATTATACTATTATTATTATTTATTATTATATATTATTTTTAAATTATTATTATTATTATTATTTATTATTAGCACGCGTCTTACTACCCGTTCGGGTTATACGCACTTACGCTAATGTGTAAGGGGTAGGGTAAATTGTGAGATGAAATGGAGGACCTACAGTTTAAACGTAGAATCCGAACCACGGTGGAGGCCTGGCATTCCCCACATTCACAAGATGTCTTGTCAGAGGTAAAGGGAAGGGTTTGGTAATCAGATAATCTGTGCCGGACCGAGGATTGAACCCCCGGCCGCCAGCACAGAAGTCTGACACTTTATCCCTAGACCACCAGGTCACCGTTCATCCTTTATAAAACTACTCTAAATTTTACGGTTAAACAAACACACCGACAGACGGCATTTCAAAAACCACTTATAGGGTTCGGGGGGTCATGAAACGCCCGACATCCATCAAGATCCCGGGTTAGATTTTTTTGACGGTTGTAATACTTTACCTTGTGTGTTCGATAAGTTAATATATATAGTGTTTATATTGAATTATTAGTTTTATATAAAAAAATGTTGCAGTTAAAAGATTTGTATTATAAATAGATCTAAATATTTAAAAGGGAAATAAGTAATTTCATATTTCAAATAGTTTCGGAGATATGATAAAAAATTATAATTTACCCACAGCCCGGGAACGCTTAAGGCCCTGTTGACACGATGTTAGGGGGACTAATGCAAGTTTACTAGTATTAGCTTACTAACATGCTAGTTTTGTTGACACCATTTTTCACTTGTAGGGGGAGCTGATTGTATCCACACGGAATGGTATCCATTCCGATAATTTTGTAATAAACTGCTTTTGTGAAAATCCTGAATTGAAATCCACTAAGAATTATACCCATAAAAAACTGGAATTGTTTCCACTTGAAATGATATCAATTCCGATAGTTTTGAAAATAAACTGCTTTTGTGAAAATCCTGAATTGTAGCCACTGGAATAATATCCACAAATCCTGGATTGTATCCACTCAATGGTATCCATTTCGATAGTTTTGTAATAAACTGCTTTATGAAAATTCTAAAATTGTATCCACTGGAATTGTATCCATTCCGATAGTTTTATAATAAATTACTTTTGTGAAAATTCTAAATTGTATCCACTGGAATTTTTATCCACAAAAACTGGAATTGTATCCACTCCAAAAAGGTATCCATTCAGACCGTTTTGAAATATACACCTTTAAGAAAAAACCTTAATCATATCCACAAATGGCCGATTTGAGGTTTAACAGACGGAATATTTAACGTAAAAGCTTTGTCACACTTTTTGTAGAGGGCATGCAGGATGGAATCTTCTTAAATTACTACTTGTATACTAGAGTGCAGTCATATCCATTAAAATTATTTAAACAATTTAAGAAATTATTTGAAATTCGTAACTCACATAAAGCTGCCAACATTACATAGAATATTAAAAAGAATAATATTCTAAATTATTTTAGAAAATATAAACAAATTGTTTGCAGTCAACATTGATAACATTTTACTCTACTTTACTGTTATTTATAGATATTGACTAACTTTGTATCAATATTATCACTGTTAACCATAGTTTTTCATTTTCTTTGAAGATGCTTCAAATTCTTTTATAATCAAATCGTTTAAGGTGAATTTACACTAAGTTTGTCATTAGTGCTCTAATTCTCTTTTCAGGAGGGCTGTAAAAGCATTTTCTTAAACATGAAGTATTCTTCTCTTTAGGATTGCAGTGCATACTAGAAAATTAATTTGCAACCTTATTTAACTTGCAAGATTTTTTTGGGGTCAATATATTTTAGAGTATGTATTGACTTCTATAATTTTAAAGAAATAAATCAATTATTTTTTTTGGGCCCAACAGACTTTAGGCCACTATGTTAAAAAATGATTATTGAAAAATCTAGCTTTAATTTATTCAAATCTAGTGAGAAACGAAAACACTGTTTATGAATTCTGGCAAGAATTTTTATTAATGTGAATTGTCAGTACTGCTTTGCTTACGTCCTATTCTCGTGATATTAGTGATGGGATAATCGAGTAACAGTAGTCGACTACACCAAGGGTGAAAACTATTTTCATGGTGCAGTGCCCTCCGACAATTTTACTTTTGCCACCCTTAGGCCATTATTTAAAAATAGCTCAGCGTAAATTTTGAACTTGGAGGGAGAGCTGTTATGTAAGCTTCTAAATATTAAACACTTTAAATAGCGCTTAAAATAGTAATTCTTGCCATTAATTAATACAAAATAAACTACACATAGCTTCAAAAGTCATTTAAAAATTTTTTATCACCACGTTTAGCCAAACAAGTTCAGGTTATACTGATATATGATAATTCCCTTTTGATGTGGTGGGAAGGGAGGAAGGAAGCGTTTGGGGGTAAGCTACCTTCGGTAGTGGAAGGAGGGTGAGGACCCATTTAGGAAAATTCCCTCAGTAGACCCTACTGGGATTAAAAACCCCGATCTTCTGTATTCAGCAGTCCAGTCTAACACGAGCGTGAAGCCTCAACCCGTTCGACCACTGAAGGCAAGCTGGAGTCAGCTTATATAACACCATCTTCACCATCTTAAATCAAGTTTATTGATCTTTTATAATAACTCAAAACGGTATTATTGTTTTAAAAGAACTTAACACAATCCTACAATTAAAAAAAATGTTTTAAAAAAATTGTTAGTTACTACCTATACTCTCAGACTTGTATTTATCGAAAATTTTATTACTTTTTCATATGCTATTTTTAACTAACAAAGATTTTTTAACTTAATGTATGTTCTAATTTTTAATGTTATCATTTATGTAATCATGTTTTTTTGTTTACTGGATCAAAAATGCATAAAACTCACTAGAACTTGATTAAATTTTATTTTTACTATCACCCACTTAATTTATCACAACATCATACAATTAAATTACGTTTTATTCTTAAAAACAGAAAAAAATTTTGAGATTAGTTTACAAAAATTAACCCATTTTTTAAGATATAACAATAGTGGAAGAATTTTGATCAACTTTGTCTAAATTTAATATGAAGGGTGTTTATTATGACTAGCAAAGTGATATGTTTTTTTATGAGGATGCTTACTTATTTGATAGTATCTGAAATGTATTTCTTTAATTTTTTTCCCAATATAGAATACCCTATTAGCGTATTAGCGTATTTGTTTTGAACAAGTAGTAAGACGCGGTGATAAAAACAACTATTTGGGAATGTTTATTCGGGTTTTATTCCGTGATGTGACTGATCTAGCCCTGGCCTGTGCTTCAGTTTGTATCATGTTCTGATTTTGTATGTCCTTATTTATTTTATTTCCATTTATATTGCGGCGAACAACAATAAAACATACTAATCACTCAGAAAGAGTGCTTATCTAAATTTAAAAAACAATTTCAATTCCATTGCTATGTATTTATAAATTACTAGAAAACAATTTTAATTCAGGTTATCATGAATAATTATTTGTCTTACGAAATCTAATTGCATGCTTCAATTAGAAACAACTATGGAAATGTATTTTATTTGGCATATTTTGTCAGATAATTTAATCTTGGCGTGTCTTATGTTTATTTCCGCTATTATTATTATAAACTGCATGCCATGTAACCGAAAAAAACGTTTTTATTACTTAAATATTAGGCTGAAGGAGACAGTTTTTATATTACAGATAATTTAATAAGAATAGATTGCTTTTTATTTTCCGGAAATGTATTAAATAAATAAGTAGAGGTTTCAAGGTTTAATTAAGTAGATACAAAGTTTTAACATGCTTGATTTAATGTATAATTTGTATTTTAAAAACATGAATCAAGGGCGATTCTTAATTGATGGTGATTGCAGTTGATAAAGCAGGACACATTTTTTATACGTGTAATGCCTAATGATAAAAAAAACATAGTAACTGCTAGGGATGGCACTTTTTCTTAATATAACATGTATTTTCATGTTCTGGAAATTGAAAAATGATACCTGGACACGGGAATCTAACCCGCATCTTAGCTTAGACCCCCAATGTTCTGACCACTTGTGCTAAGCAGGAGTCATCCCGTGCCCATGGTCATTATGAAACTAAATATTTTAAGGCATAGTCTGTGATGGACGTGCGGAATCGTCCGGCTACAAATGTGTGTTTTTTATTAAGATCACGATCTATCAGATAATGCATCCACTTTTGACTCGGTAAGTTGGCTTATTGCTGCCACTTGTACAATTATTATAATTGTAAAAGTTTGCATTTTCCAAAGGTCCCGGGTTCGATTCCCGGGGTCCAGGTTGTCATTTTTCAATTTTCAGAATTATGATATCTAGATGGAGTAGTCCCCCACTAAAATAAAAAATTTAATAACTTTGGTTATTTGATTTCTGATGTATTTATCTTTTAATTATTACCGCAAGATATATATTGAAAGCTAGTATGTATCGATCAAATTATATCGATATATCGGGTGTTTCCTCTTATTCGACAGTATCGGTTTGGGAAAACTGGAACGGTGCTAATAAGATAGTCGTTGTTGTTGTTGTTGTTGTTTTTTGTTGTTAGCCCCGCGTCTTACTACCCATTCGGATTATACGCACTTACGCTAATGTGTAATGGTAGGGTGATTGTGAGATGAAATGAAGGACCTACAGTTTAACGTGGAATCCGAACCACGGTGGAGGCCTGGCATTCCCCACTTTCCCACAAGATGTCTTGTCAGAGGTGAAGGAAGGGTTTGGTAATCAGATAATCTGTGCCGGGACCGAGGATCGAACCCCGGCCGCCAGCACAGAAGTCTGACACCCTACCCTAGACCACCAGGTCACCTAATAAGAAAAGTCGATGTTGTAAAATGCTATTCTTGGTCACTTTTCCCTTTCTAATGTATTAATATAGCTGTTTAAAATAGCAGACGAGCTTAGTAAAAAATATGAAAAAAATCGACGCGCTAGTAAAAAGAGAAAAATTGTTCAATTATTTTTATTCACAACCTTAAAAACATGTCAAATCTTCGAAAGACATCGATAGATTATTGATATATTGGTTTACTGGAACATCCCTGTAAATGTATCAATTTTTTTGTGAATAAATCGATATGTGTTTATATAATATATATATTATATATCTTTGCCATCCAAAACAATGGCGGTTAGAGACGCGCGCAGTATGTTTCATTAGGGTGTGCAAGGTTCATACACTTCTAATTTTTCAAACCGGTTCGGAACCATTTCGAGAGTTTTTTAGTTTTACATTCTCGGTGATATATAGTGCTTCGGAGCCACCTTGGAACTCGTTGGGCCCCTCTGGAGACGGTAACATAACATAGTCCGGGGTCTTTGAGACGGCTCGGAGCCGGTTCAAAGCCAGCCCTTCGTGAGACTGCTTTTTGAGAAAAATGATGTCATCATCTAGCTTTAGTAATGGTTGGGAAGATTTTGTTAACAAAACTCATCGAACTAACCCTAAAACACTAAACGTGATGCAGGACATCAAAGCTTTCTCTGGAACCCTTCTCACACGTTTATAGTATGTAATTATTATATATTATTTCATGAGATCCTGTTTGTTGTGGTCTTTGGGTAGGGTTTGATAAATTTTCCTGAGAGGGAAAAAATCACCCACGACGAAAACAAAACTAATAAACGTGTCTTGTCCCAACAGCATGAAGTATGTGGGTAATTTTTAGTATTCCATTTTCCATATTTTTCCTAAGCAAAGAATTCTGGCGAACTCTCCGGTGACAAATTCTTCCCTTTACAGCCGACATTGACCAAAATAAAGTTGTAGTTCTCCATCAACCACGGCCAAAAATACAATGCTAAAGTGTATTTATAGTGTAGCACATAGTTACAATATTAAAGGGAGATCACTTAAGTTGCCCTCCCCCCCCCCCCCATCAAAATTTAAATTTAAATGTACCTTTGTTTTGAACCTATTTTGCACCCAAGTATTACGTTTTGCACCCTAACACAAGTGTAGCCCCCTTCCCCCCAACTCAAAATTGGGTTTTTTAATGTCAAAATAAAGTCATGTTTTGCACCATAAAAGATTAGCAAGACAAAAATATTCAAGATACAAAAAAATCAAGTCGTTGGACTCTCCTAGCGGGGGAGCAACTGGCTTGCCGGGGTGAGTTTGTGATACAATATTGCCTTGATTTTTTTTTAGTTATTAATTGGCACCCCATATAGTTCAAAAACACATGTTGCCATCTCCGAAAACATGCGGTCAATGGGGGTGGGGGGGGGGGTATAGTAGAAAAGGATGTATGGCGCAAGGGAAGAGGAAATATCATGTTACAAAAACATTTTTTGACTGTATTTCCATAGATTTTATGATATAAAAGTCCACAATAACTAAAATTAAATCTAATAAATGTATCTACAATTTGGCTGACAGCATGTGATTAACTTATTATCTCCAGAATATTAATAAACGATAAACATTTAAACTTTTTTCCTATTAGCTTTGGTGGTAGTAAGCAAATTAAGTTTTTTATTTATAATGGTAACAACTATAATGGTTTGTTTAACTCTCTTTAGTTGAAAATTACGGCCTTTCTATCACAAACCATTAAGGGCCCAGAAGTGGCTCTCAAATTCCAGCAGCTCTGAAAATATTAGTTTAAAATATTCCCTAAACCAGATGTGCACTTTAATGTAATAACTTTAACTGGTTCAATGGGATTATTGGCTTCGAAAAATGTTATACTTTATCAAAATAACTGTTTTTAAAATCTAAAAAAACCCCACTAGGAAAAATCTTTTACATTCAAGGCTTACTAGAAATTAAGTGGTCTTGCAAAACTTTATTTTGGAAAGTAAAAAAATATATAAGTTGAAACATTTACTGAACCATATTCCTTATAGTAATTCATGAAAATAAAGGGAATTGCTCATGCATTTGTTATTCATGTAAAAGAAAAAATACACAGTAAAATAATAGGAAAATTATTACTGTACGTTAGAATATCGTTTGTAAATGCTGTGTTATAATTCTAAGTCATCACAAATCACCGTCTTCTTCATATGGGAATAAAGAGGGCTACTATTTTCACCACTTCTGAGAATCATCATTTGGACAAAAAACACATATCGTGCACGGGAGATAGCTACGGCAAAAAGAGCACAATTTAAAGAGACAATTGTTTTTCAAGAGCTTTTTATGAGCTATAAATATTTCTGAAGGTGCTGGTAGCATGTCTGTAATTTTCAAGGACATAATAACCATTACTAGCTTCCCAACCATAGTCCAGTTTAAAAGAGATGGTCTACCAAACAAGACCACCTGGAACAGTCGGGATTGGTTGAATTTGGTCACGTGACCACACCTCCTCACTCTCTGATTGGCTGTTGGTTTCCCCCCCCCTCCTGAACCCCTTCCCCTCCCCTCTTTTTCCTGTGATCTAGACATGTTTGGCTCTGTTCCAAACATGTTGGTACTTGTAATTTCTAGTTTTTTATGTATACTCATAGCCTTTCTATTGTGATCAAGGGTTTTTTTTTATTGATTTAGAATTGGGACGGGGCGTTGGAGTTTTTTTATTGGTATGTGGTCCAAAGCGCTGGGCGCGCATCGCAAAGTGAGCATCCTCTTTTTTCCGGGAGCAGAGCATAGAGTGTGAGGGCTGAACAACTGACTGGGTGCAGAGTGCGTAAGGGCAAGGCAATCGCTTAGCATCTTCTTTGGCCGGTCGCTTAGAGATGAGTTTTGGGTCGCCGAGCAGCTGGCAGTCGCGAGACACTCTTTCACTTCCCTCACTACCCTCCTTAGAGGTATGTGTCGCAATCCCCTCCACCGTTCCCCTATGTGGTAATGTGTTTTTCCGGTGTCGCAACACCTTATGTGGAAATGGGTTTTTTCCCGTGACTCTTTACGTGGCACCAGTTAGCGGGTCGACAAGACAAGTCGGGACAAGAATAGATCGTGACCTTGAATGATGCCACAATGGGTTTTCCTGATGACTGGCGCCTGTTTGGTGGCTCGACAAGACAGAATAGATCGTGACCTTGAAACTGTGAGCTAGGTCATTGACAATGTTAAATGTTTGGTGACAGTTTGACGAGTGGACAAGTCGGGACCCATATCTACGTGTTAGGGGGACAGAAAGGTTTGGCGTGAATAAAACACGATATTACAAGACATACATATATTAAACTTTAAAGGTTTTACAGACATCATAAAACTATTTATCAAAACATTTTTACAGGAATGCCGCAAAATTTTTAATTCATTACGTTTTTCTATAGTGTCTCTTAGATGCGTTAGTAAAATTGTCCAAACCAATAATTTGACGTATATAGTAGGTAGCACTGAAGATCCAGGTTTTTGATGTGCTTTTTCACCGTAGGCTGTTCGAGTCAATGACATCCGCTGATTCTATTATCGTGTCGCATACATTCCACGATGAATGTGTTGATCAAATCGTTGCAATACGTGCTGACGGGTGTCGACCACATTTCCCGTCAGTCGCCCGGCAACGTCGATGAGGTCCCACACATCACAAAGGCGTGCCCAAATAGGTGCTAGATGGGCGACCCATTTGAGTCCGGCGTCTTGTTTCTCACTGATGACAAAAAATATTAGTCCCCCACACATGCGTCTCAGAAGATGTCATTATTAGTTAGACTAATCTAATGAGGAAGTTGCGTGTTGCTGATAAACTTTGAAATGACCGATTTGGGTAGCTCCCCAGTTCTTGCCACTCTGTACGATTCACACCAACACAGTTCCCTCCGCATATTTTCTAGATGGACATTAGGCTAAAGTTTTCTTGACACTCATGCCGACGATGACTCGCTTGGCATCGACTTCGTCCAGCGGGTAAAGAGTCTTGAAAATACTGGTGATAGCGAGGGCTTCAACGACTTTGATTTGGGGGGTGCAAACGTCTTGACCTTCCTTGGTGATTGTTCGTTTCGACGACTGTCGCGGGACGCCTTTTTTTTTATAGGCACCCCGCTGATTGGACGCAGCCCTTGAAGGGTGCAGGGACCCTAACGTCCTGAAAAATGTGTTGTAATATCTCCCACCCTAGCGTATTGCCTGTATGTTTGGGTGGGCGAGAGCAGGCTTAGGAAAGTTTTCATCGGAATGTTCTGGGCACGATAGAGAAGGTACTTGAGACAGTAAGGGCCCGCAAACGACTGGGGCGATGCTTTGAAGTTGTTAGCGTGTATGGGACGTACGGGAAGTGTTTTTGCTTATAAATGCTATATGTGACTTTAAACGGAGGGGAAAACCATAACTGCCCAAAATTTTTCTCCCACAACCGTTATTTCGATAAAGGTAGGAACCCAATGCGTCCCAGGATTGGTGTGTGGATCAGTATTGAGGACTAGAGGGGTGGGTCGAGCTATTCTTGGGGGAAAGTTGATCAGCAGGGAAAACACCCGAACCGTTCAAAACGGAACCACGGGTTTGTTTTAAGGCCCCACGCTTATAGTTTTGCGTGTTCATCTTCAATCATCCAATCTCAAAAGTCCCCAAACGATAGAGGCCGAACAGAAATTCGATACAAAACTATGTGCCATGTGCATGGTGTGGCCCGATTTAAGTGTTTTCAAAAAACGAACAACTTTGTCGTCAGATCTACGTTGGTGTAGACGTGTATTTGACAGGAAACTTTTTCTTTTTTGCCCCTCTGGACGTAGTTTGGTTTTCTGCATGCTTTGTGGCACGGGAGATGAGGGATTCGAGCAGGGGTAATCCATATCACCGCTATCCCAGGGAAAAACCCGTGCAGGTTTGTTGACGATATAGTCGGCTTGGGCTTTTTAGTGGTAGCTGAAAGTTCCTCGATAGTGTAGGGGGTTTTAACACCCAATGTTGAAGAATGTAACAAATACAGATAAAAACACCCCAGTTCCTTGAGGATAGACTGTTTACTGTCGTCTATGAAGTCTGAATCCACAATGACGTCCATGATTTAAATAATGAGTGTAAGTGGCGGAGAAGCCGTTTTTATAAACTCCAAAATCGGTCACGACGGTTCTGTCCTTGCCCAATGGTGATGATGTTGGGCAAACCCCCGTACACGATATACCGTTAACGGTTTCGGTGAGACCCTTGGTGAAGCTCACTTTGATGCTCAGAGAGACTGCCTCGTCAAATTCCAATGCGATGTCATGTGGGCGGAAAGATTAGGTGTAAGATTGAAATTCATGAGATGATATCCCTTTGAAAAGGGCTTCCCGTGTGATGTCGCTACCTTCGTTTAATGAAATGGATACTTGTTCCAGAAAACATGTGTGGTAGGACATGACATAGTTGCCGTTTGAAAAACCGGGCTGTGGCGGTTTTCGACGACACTTGTTCCCCTTTACACGTATAGAGAGAATTGGTTCTCCGTAACTTTGTAGTTGAACTGGTTCTTGGTGGCGTCTCCGTTTGAATGACGCGTTTGAAACAATTCACACGATGCATCGTTTTGGTAACTATCCGGTGAATACTTTGTTCAATGTTTTTCACTTGTAACGCCCGTGGGAAATTTAGTGAGTGTTTTTACTTCCACGCGGGTGATGGGATACTTGCGGGAACAAACCCTTTTAAATTTGCTTTGGTATATGCCAACAGTATAGAAGGTGCTTACCTTAACAGTCGCCCCATAAGACCGGCCTTCAGCGATGTGAACCTTAAATTGAGGGAGTCCAGGACGGCCATAAGACTAAACCCGTCTCGGGAACGAACCAATTTGACTCTGAGTTGGGTTTCTGTTCAAAAGGCAATTTCTCTTGGTTAAACTCGTCACCATTATATACCCCAAAAGATCCACCGTTTTACTTTTTGCGGTGAGACTACGACGGGATTCAAATACCTGTTGCCGGCGTTAGCCTCCTCAAAGTTTCCAGGGCTGTTACCGAACCACATACCACAAGTCAAATGTGTTTTTTGGCGTCACTATTGTATTAAGCAAGTCCTAAATGCACGTCTATAAGCAACTTTGTTGCTGGGCGATGAGACTAGTTTTTTTTTTTTTAAAACACATTCACCTGTGGGAAAAGCGAATGAACCTTTTGTTGACGGAGCGATTTGATCCCCCTCTTTTTTAAAGCTTTCACCAGGGGTTTCATGATGGCCGCCGGGGAGATAGAGCATGGTCTTTGAAAGTTCAATATAAATCTCGCCTTGTCCGGTAACGGTAAATTTGATGGGTATCAACGGTGAGGAAGAGACAGGTTTGTACTGGAGCCATTGCTTACATTCAAGACGGGTTTTTGCGTGGGTGGGACGGAAAAGAAAATCGAGTTCGCTATTGGCACACTCGCAGGACGGGGGGTGTAGAAACATTTCAAATAAAATTATCTACCACTTCTATCTTGACCTTCTTACGTCGGGCACGACAGAAGACTGACGTCGGTGCTTCTTACGACGTCCTTTATGGGCCTGTGTCGATCTTTTGCCCCGCCTTGCGTTTCAGGTTAGTTCCAGCCTCGCTGACACGGTGTCTTTAGCACCTCTTTGAAAGGACGACACTGATTGGCAACTTCGGAGAGCACGTCGATACCCGTATGAAGCACCTGTTTTTCCAATAGCTTTAGCGCCGCTTTTAGCAAGGTACGACGTTTTGAAAAGGCCGCTGGAAAAAAACTACTTTCCCCATGCCCACGTTGTTTAGGGAGCACCGTGGTAGATCGAAGACCTGCTCCACAAGGTTGACGTAGTAATCTTTAGTAGGACATGTTCATGTTGAGTAGCGTTGAAAATGAAGTTCACGCACTCTTTTCCAAACTCGAATGGTACAGGTTCACCCGTGTCTGTTCTTTATTTTATATTTAAGCTTTCATTCCCTTCTAAGTAGGGGGCATGTATTGCAACGGATCATAGCTAACTGTCTTATGTACGCCGTAAAGATAGTTTACGTTTTGATACTGACGATACGTAAAAGCGGGCCAAAATGTCACCCATGGGCTTAGAATCAATGATATCCGTGTTAGATATACAATGTAGAATTTGGCGGATACGGTGACTTTGGGACTTTTATCAGATTATTTAGAGGATCAAAACCCGAGCTGTAGACATAGTTGACTTGATAGAGTCAGCGATGTATATTTTTGGTAAAAGAAGAAAAAAACGTGGTGACCTGGTGGTCTAGGGTACGGTGTCAGATTTTCTAAGCTGGCGGCCCCGGGGTTCGATCCTCGGTCCCGGCACAGATTTATCTGATTTCCAACCCTTCTACACCTCTACAAGACATCTTTGAATTTTGGGGAAATGCCGGGTCGCCACCGTGGTTCGGATTCCACGTTAAATGTAGGTCCTTCATTTCATCTCACAATCAACCCTTCCCATTACACTTTACGTAAGTGCGTTAACCCGAACGGGTAGTAAGACGCGGTTGCTAATAATAATATAATTATATTTAAAATAAATATAATAAACAACGTCCACTTTTTTTTGTTGGGGTTTGTGTACTTGAAATACCACCCCGGGATCCCCTTTATACGCCTCTACTTCTTTTAGAGCTTTGATCAATCATGGATATTGCTGTAGTTTACAGAGGGATATGATCCTTGAATATTTGTTCCACGCAATTAGCGTTCACCAGTTGTACCATACAATATTTTGGCCCTCGTATGGTGATGAAAGAACGAGACATTGGAATTCAGTGAGTGCGACATCCCACTGGCCTTCGAGTGTTAGACGCTAATGTAGTTGCGTGGTAAAATTCGCGAGGGTATTTTCCGGGAAATATCCCATAAGAGCTGTCACTCGGCAAAGTGATGTAAAACTGGTTCTTCGCGATAGGGCGCTGACATAACTGGCAGGAATCCAAGAATAAACTTGGTGGGGGTAACCTTTCCACTGACGTACACTCTCTTTCTTTGCCCCTTTACCCTTAAGAGTAGTATTTTTATCAACTTTAAAAGTTTCCGGAAGACGTACGCGTTGCAATAATGAATCAATGGAGGAAGCAGAAAGGGGTTAACGTCCTGAAACGGATGTAGTGTTAGGTAATTTTTATAATTATTTGACTATTACAAAACTTTCCGTATGCTATTTGCAAACCTATATGAACATGTTGTTTTAGGTTGTTGGGTTATTTTTAAAGTTAAACTATTTTGAAACCCTGATGTATAAATAATTCGACATAGTACCTTTATTAACTGAGCTTGGTACACCACATACATAGAAGAGCTGTTAACATAACCAAATTTAATCTTTTTAATGTGACAGAATTAACGAATTAGGTAACATGCTTTTTGGAGAATTTTCTCACCTAAAAAAACATAATCAAGAACGATATAACTTTATTTTTTGTGTTGCAATTGCATCCGTTTTGTTTCATAAGGTAATCCCAAAATAAAAAAAAAACACGAAAAAGATGGTCAAAAGTTTGATCCCAAAAAGTTGGTCTCGGTCTATTAAAAATAAATTACAAAAATTTAGGCCAACCAACAAGACAAAGATAAAAGAATTTAATGCAAGGGTAACAAAAAAAATGCAGTGTTATTGTAGGTATAAGTTTCTTATAGTTTTAGTAAAAAAGAGAGAAAAAATATTTTTCTCAAAATTGGTCTCTTGAATCATATAACAGAAAAAAAGATAAAATTTTAAAATTTTGTAAAATCTACAGAACCTGAACGGCGTCGATCAAAGCTTGAACTGGAAGCAGCGAAAATATTCTAAAAAGTATAGTTTTCTTTTAAATGGCACTGAGACAAGGGGTGTGTCAAAACTTTTTTAAATACATTGCCAATTAGCAATGGCCCAGTTAATACTGCATTCAAAGATGTTAGTACTTTAGTTTTGGTGTTTTCAGGTGAAGATAAAAGAGGGAAACACATTCCTGCAAATAAACTGTCTGATGCGGAAGAAGAAAATAAAAAGTCATTTTGAGCAGTTCCCTGTTACAAAAATCCCACTATTGTCGAAGGGGAACATCAAGAAATTATCTAGACAGTAAACTCTCGATGAATAAGATGTTTTCATTTTATAAATAACAGTGTGAAGTGCGTAATGAAATGGTACCGAGTATTAAACATATAACAGAATATTTTGCAATAATTTACAAATCGCCTTCTTTTTTATCTAAGAAAGAGCAGTGCTCCCTATACACAAAAAATAATAATGCCAAGGAAGACGAGAAAATTATGAATTGAGCAAGACTACCCGGATCCCAAGGAAAGAGAGAAAGAGACTAATCTTGCAAAAGCAAGCGCCAAAGAAAGGCAGCCCGTGATCCGACATTTGTATCGGCAACGTTTGATATGCAAAGCGGCTTCAGGGACCATCTACTGAGGCATCAAATTTTGTATTATAGCAAAAAAACTTAACTGCTTTAATTTAACAGTTTTTGAATTTGCTCCACCTAATAAAGCCCATTGCTTTGTGTGGAATGAAGTAAATGGTAAACGTGGACGTGTTAAAGTTGGCACGTGCCTCCAAAAAAATTTTTCGGAGAGTTGCCCGATTCTGTGAAAGAAGTCTCTCTGTTTTAGTGACACATAGGTGGGGGAGGGGGGGGCAAAACCCCAACCAAAATATTGGTTTGCGATGCTTATGCATTTCTGTCCAAACAACACAACTCCAATAATAGAACAAAAGCTTTTGGAGTCTGGACACTCCATGATCCATGATGGACTGGATAGTATGCATAGTGCAATTGAATCGGAAAAGAAACATGTAGTCATCTATACCATGCATGGGCTGGATAAAATATTTTCGCTGACCCGCTCGAAAAGAAATAGGAAGAATGCTCCTCCCGGATGACATGCAGTGGACCTAATTTCACAAGACCTAAAGTTTAGGAGCTATGCCTTTAGGTCTTATAAAATTAGGTCCAGTGAAGTTAGGTCTTGTAAAATTAGGTCTTATAAAATTAGGTTTTTGTGCCTTTAGGTCCACTGCCTGCTTGAACAGTTAAGGATTTTTAAAGTAATTTATGAGAAATTAATTTTAGGTCCAGTGCTTTTTAGGTCCAGTGCCTTTAGGTCTAGTAAAGTTAGGAGCTATAAAATTAGTTTTATAAAGTTAGGTCTTATAAAGTTAGGGATTATGGGGTTTAGTTCTTATAGCATTTAGGTCTTGTGCCGTTAGGTCTTATGCCATTAGGCTTGTGCCGTTAGGTCTTATAAGGCTAGGTGTAATAAATTATAACTTCCATCTCATTACAAATATTCAGTCCCATCTTTACCCTCAAATAAAACAACAATTTAAAAAAATCCATCACCTCCTAGATTTTAGAACCAATGACCTTGCTTGAGGGCTATAGAACCTTGGGTTTTGGGTGCATATTTAGGAACCTGCGTAGGCTGCGTACAAGGGGAGGGGGGTTGAGCCATTTGATTTTCCACATAACGCTATAAGATTAAATATAACTTTAATTATATTTTAGTAAGATTTTAGTTCTATTTTAAATCCATGCCACCATCTCTAAACTGTTGTGAGGATTAGAGGATGAGGATATGGAGCCAGGGGTTAGAGGAAAGGGGGTGGAAAGCCTGTCGAGACCTGCACGGTTGGGAGAGAGTGGGTCAGGATGAGGAGTTATTGATATGGGCTTGAGTTTCTAGGAGAACAGGGCGCCAGGGATTTACCACTATGGGTTCGAGTTTGTTGGGAGTGCCGGAGTGTCGTGTTCGTGGGGCGTTCCCCGACGTTGAGGGTAAATTACTGTTATGTGGTCCGGGTGTTGGGGGCGTCGGGACACGTGTTGGAGGGGGTGTCAAGCGTCAAGGGTAAAATCACTGTTGTGGGGTTCTAGGGCTGGGGGGGGGGGGGCAAAAACATTTGTAAAAAAAAACGTTAATTAGTATCAAAAAGGGAATTTTGCAATCAAAAAAATTGGTGTCAGGGTGAAAAATTTGTAAGTCAAAGGGAAGAAATGTCATAACCTTAAGAGGAAACGTTGGTAATTACCCCCTATGAGGTTAGGGTATTGAGGATTTGCTGTAGATGAGGTATTCAGAATATGTAAAGTGCATCAGCATTTGCCTAGAGAGATAATGAAAAATCGTTGCTGGCGTAGGAAATTTGTTATCATGAGGTCACGTTGATGTGCTTTGGGGGTCTGGCTGGCTCCACCTCTGCTTATAAGGTATAGGAGTGGTGATCATTGATTTTGGAGGCGGCCATCTTGAATTTAACACACCACGTTGTAAGGTATAAGGCGGTCCCTTTTGGATTTTCATTTTAAAAATTGTAAGGTTTTGGTGGCCATCTTGAATTTCCTCATCACGTTGTAAGGGTATAGGGCGGTCCTTTTGGATTTTCATATAAAGTTGTAAGGTTTATTAGCTCTTGGATTTTTAACAAAACGTTTTTAAGGTATTTTGGTGGCAATTTTGAATTTTATAAAGCGATTAATTAGGGTAGTTAAATTAATCAATTGCAATTAATAAGGGACTAAGAGGTGGGGCGGTGGCGTTGGTGGTGGGGGAGGTCGCAACGCCAGGGGGGGGAGAGCGCATCGATGTTCACCATTTTAATCAAAATTTCCCCCCAAAGTATCTGAATCTCCCCACTTAAGTATGAAGAGCTTATTCAAAGGGGAAGTATACCCGCCCTATCCATGGAGAAAGGATAAAAAAATCCTTTCCAGTATAGTGGGTGATTCCAGCCGGACTTGAACCCAAATCTTCGTCACCAGTAAAACCAAATGATACTGACTCCTTTGCGGTTTTCTCCTCCTCCTTCCTCAGCCCCCGAAAAATGTTTAAGGGTACGGCCCGACTGGGCGAGCGAGCAAGTGCGTGAGCAACTAAAATATAAAATAGAACACATTGGTTGAATGAGAGGTGGCCAGACTGGGCGAGCGAGCGAGTGAGCGGCTGAGCGCGCGAGCTTGACCCGGTACAGTCCCAGTTTACAGGCTAGGCAATATTGTTGTGTGTTGGTTCATTGATCTAGAAAAACTTCTCATTTTGACAATTTTTATTACTATCGATAGGTTTAGCTCACTTGCTACTAACGACCTATATTAATTGGTAAGATCAAAAACCATATATAAATATATATAAAATATATATATTATATAAATGTATATGTGTATATATATGTAAAACTGATATGTTAAAATATAGGCCTTACAAATAAGAATCACCATTAGCGTGGGGAGAGGAAAGAAAACCACAAAAAATAAATCACTGGGTTTAAAAAACACCCTCAGTTCACTGAGCAAAGATTCGAGCCTCCTCGTCAACAACTATCGAGAGCTATCTGCTAATCACGCGCTCGCCATTCTGGCCACCCAGTCGCTTGGCCGCGTCGCTCACTTTAGTTTTTTTTTATGATTGAAGTCGAATTTGACAGAAACTAAATTGGCACTATGGATACAACGACATATAGGGCTCACCTTATAAGAAATATTGAGAAAAAAATATCAACTATAATAATCAAATGGCGTAAGCCCCCACGCAAGCAATATAGGGCTAAGCGACTGCCGTCTGTTGGTGAAGCCATTTTCCTCTTCAAGATTACTCGCCTCAATGGGCCGCATGGTCTAAGGCGTCATTCTCGTGTTAGACCGGTACTAAGGGAAGGGGATATTGGGGTCAAAATCCCGGGTTTGGGGCCAATGAGGGTGGTTTTTTAAAAATTGTTTCCTACTCTCCTTCCAAGCAGATTCTGATGGATTTCCTCTAAAAATACTTCCTTCCTCATCCCGATCCAGTAGAGTAATTATATATAATATTGTATAAGCCTAAACAGCAGTAAACTGATTAAAAAACAAATCGAGATTATATAAACTTACTTCTAGTAGACAAAACAAACAATGGGCCTGCAAAAAATTTTTTCCTTATATTTCAAACAAACTACGCCATGGTAATTTTTTATTGATACAAGTATAAGTACCCTTCGAGCTATAAATACATTATTTTATTACATAGGAGATGAGGGAAAAAATATTTATATTAATGTACGAAATTGCATGTAAATGGTAAATGAGTGGTAATCATAGAAAAAATAAGTGCACTTTACCACTATCGGTATCGAATGATTAACAGAATAGACTGAATTTTTGATGATAGCGAGACCGGTACATATTCTGTCAAGTGTAATAGCGATTGTGAGTTTAAATAAATGTGATTATTTCCTCCCCCAAATGAAATACATATCTTCTAAATCTGCATTTCTTTTTACAAATCTTTGTGAAAATATGGGAGAGCCGAGGTGTAGTAAATACTGATACGTATTCATAGAAATTGGGCCACGAAAAATTTTTGCAAAGTTAAATTTATTTTAGTTAATAAAATTATGACCCTACATTTTCTTTTTTAATATTATTTTTATTTAAATTTGGTTTAAAAAACGTGAAGAAAGAATGAGTAGACAAATAAATGGAAAACACTCCTTTGCATACCTGAAAAGGATAGAAAATATTAACTTCCTAAATAAAATCTGACGTCAGCGAGATTTATTAACAATGAGCAATCTGCCTTTCAGAGATTTTAATCTTACTTTTGTTCGAACTTATCCAAATTTTAATTTCAATATTTTTAAAATGACTAATAAAGAATAATTTAGGGGAAATGTTCCCACATTTGCTTGAAAGAGAGTGAGGGTCATAGGAAAATACCTCGGTACGTTCGGCCGAGATTATAACCAACTTCCCCTTGTAAGCGGCAAACTAGTTAGATGACTTTGACATTATTCCACATTCCAAGCTTTTGGCCGTGTTTATTAAACACTTTATCTCTAAAGGATGTTTTATAATTAAGAGAGTTTATACCACCCCAGAGTTTTTAACTATCAACCATCTTAAATGGTTTAGGCATTTATTTAGTTAAATACCAGGGATCCTTATTGAATCACCACTCAAGTTAAGTAAAATTCCCTATTTAATATTTTTGTAAACAACTTGTATTTAAAGGCAGGGACCTCGCAAAAACAAAAAAGGAGATAACCAATACTAAGCCTTGGCCAGTTTATTTAACAATATAACAAGATGTAAAATATAAAAAAAAAATATATATATATATATATATGACATAATAAATTTTGAATTTAAGCTTGGCGCATTCTTACTCGCTCTGGTCATCAAAACATAGATACTCCTGATTAACTAGTCAAAACAATATATCTGACAACTACTTAAAATACTATACTTGTTCTCCTAAACTAGCATACCCTACGTTTGTTAACCCAAGAAATTTAATATATAAACAATATTGAAAGTTACTTGAATAAATTTTCTAATCAAAACAATGTAGCATAACAAATAATTTAAATTACTAACTTAGTTTTCCAAAACCTACTTTGTTTAACCTGCGGAATTAGATATTAAACATATTGAAAAGTAAATTGTCCTAAATTTCTAATCAAAACATTATAAATGACAAATACTAAAGCAACTAACTTTATTTTTCCAAAACCTATTTTGGTTAAACCTGCGAAATTAGATATATAAACATATTGAAAGTAAATTGTCCCAAATTTCTAATCATAACTTATAACATGACAAATATCTAAGCAAACTAACTTTAGTTCTCCAAAAACCCATTTTGGTTAACCTGCGAAATTAGATATATAAACATATTGAAAGTTAAATTGTCCTAAATTTCTAATCAAAACATTAAAGTACAACAAGTATCCAAAGTACTACATTTAGTACTGCTAAACTGTTCACATACTGGAGATCAATTTATAACCCACAGTCTACCCTTTAACGATGCAATACCTCTAACTAGCTCGTCATCATTATGTCAACTTACATTGTTGGGAGTATTAGTTCCTCTAACCCGGGTAGTGGCACAAAGAGTGATTTTTCCATGTCAAACACTCGCCTTTATTCATTTGAATTCAAGGGGAAAAAAGGGGGTTGGAATGAATAGCCATAATTCGATATCATATTGTCCAATCGGCGACTAGAAGACCTCATCGGGCCTGCGCAGAACGCTATGAAGTCTTGGTCTTGGATCACGGGGGAGGGAGGTGGTGACGAGTACACGACGATTGAGAGCTAGCCAGGTTTATCAGATCGCGCACGCGCTTTATTCACTGCCATCTATCTTGATGATGAAACCCCAGGTTGTTCTTCCAGGACGTTAGATAGAGTTTGTTTTGTTGTGTGAGTGGATCGTACTGGTCGAAAAAACTCGCCTTCGGCCTCGAATGTGTTCTCCGACAGGGCAGTAAAACAGGGTGGGGTAGCCCGGCGAACTAAGTGGTGGCGGGGTTGTATGCGACCACGGTACACTATGACCTCCCATTCCTCAGAAAACTAGATGGGGACAAGACAAGACTCACGCCTTTTTGTGTTCCTATCAGTGTGTTAAAAGAATGTTGTTTTTAGGACTTATGCCGGCATGCCATACAAAATTTAGGTCTTTTGAATTTAGGTCTTGTGCCGTTAGGTCTTGTGCTTGTTGGCTTGTGAGATTAGGTCTTGTGTGATTAGGTCTTATAAAATTAGGTCCAGTGAAGTTAGGTATTGTAAAATTAGGCCTTATAAAATTAGGTCTTGTGCCTTTAGGTCCACTGCCTGCTTGAACAGTTAAGGATTTTTAAAGTAATATATGAAAAAATAATTTTAGGTCCAGTGCTTTTAGGTCCAGTGCCGTTAGGTCTAGTAAAAGTTAGGAGCTATAAAATTTGGGTGTTTTTTAAAGTTAGGTGTTATGAAGTTAAGAAAATTTAGTTTAGGAGTTGTGACTTTTGGTCTTATAATTTTAGGTCCCCTGCCGCATGTCCCTATTCAAGAACTAAAAGAAATTGGGATTCCTCTTTTGTTACCTATTTCCCAGGAAAAGTACAATGACCTGAAAAATCTATGTAATTCTGGTGTTATCCAAATGGATTTAATCATTGGTATCTGTCATTGCCCTTTTTCAATAAAAAATAAGAAATCGTAACCCAGAGTCAAGCGGGAAAGTAATTCAGAAAGTGAAAGAGACTAAGTATTTTTATATATTTTATTTCTGTTTTTAGTTTGTAATGAAAACATGTAAAAACTTACCTTGATTTTTACATAATTTTATAAAAATATCTCATTTTAATTTCAGTAATAACAATGTTAGGTTTAATAATTATATATAAAATTGGTAACTTTGTAAATAAATGGAAACTAAATTTAATGAAATGACTTATTTTTACAGTTTTTTATGATGTTTATTTCGATTGTGCTCCTAATGTTTAATAATTCTTATTGCTTTTTTGCATGGACCCTTTTCAGTTATAATTCAGGTGATGATAAATAATTTAGATAATAATTTTATTTAGATAATAATTTTTATTTAAAAAAAAATCATTTGGCTATTTAAGTTAGAATGTAAGTACCTTATGAGTAAATAAGTGCAACATCAAACTACAATGTTGGAAAATACCTAACAAGCAAAACTCACCAACTCTCTGTAATATATTTCAGTACCCTATTTTAGTGTTTTAATGGTAAACTAAATCTTATTTAAACAATTGTACACCAAACCAGAAAGTATGAATTTATGCTAGTGATAAAATATTACAAAATACTTTTACTTGTGGAAGAAAGTAGCATTTTAGTTCAACAGGCAGTAAAGACAAACTTTAGACGTCATTTTCTCAAAAAAGTGTTTTGGAGTTAATGATTTTTCCTGAACATAGACAGCTGCACTATACTCATCTTTAAGTAAATTAGGGTTTGGGAAAAAAAAAGTTACCAAAAAAATTTTACAGCCTACTTTATGAACTCTAATACACTCAATGCAATCAAATCTTCTTAGGAAGGGAGTGGCCTTTTGGAAAATACAAACATATTGTTTTGCGGCCAAAATCGATAAATATTACTTTTTTATATCAAAAAATTTACAGCAGAAGATCACATAGCTTGGCGTATGAATACGTGAAAATAGATCTAGTAATATTTCTAGGTGTCATATTTATATTATTATGAACATTAGATTGTACTGTAAGCGAGATATGTGGAGTGTTTTTAAAAAAAAGGGGGGTGAATAGGGTAAAACACTCCATTTAACCCCATCACATCCCCCTCTGGGTGGCCCTGAACTGTGGTATTATTATGATTTGCTAGAATGGTTGATTATTTCTCCAAATCGCTATTTCGTGCGTCCTTCATCGGCCATTGACTTGGAACTATTCCCTTGCTAAGTTGGTACGCAACAAACCCAACATGGCGGTGTCAAATGGTTGCTGAGGGGGACTCTAGAGCTTGTTGTGGTACTTTAGGAAACGTAAGGGGGGTGTTTTAAACAAACTTTTAACATAAAAACTATGTTTATGGCCTTCTAAGGTTAGTAGATGCGCTGCTCATATCTACCTTTGCATTTCCACACGCAATCACAAGAGCCCATAGTATGTTCGATTAACCGGGGAAGTACGCTTTTTTTACATATTTCATATGGTGACAGGCAATTTTGAACCAGTTTAGTGTTTGTTTTAACCTAATTGTTATTCTATTTGATTGTGTATTTTAAAATATGGTAAAACTGTACTACAGTCTTGATTCTGCTATTTATTTAAAGTAGGACACTAATATTGCATACCGATGCGAGTTTTGACACAAGATTTATTACCTACATAAGAAGTTAAGAGTTAACCGGGGGGTGGGGGTGAAGTGGGCTCTGTATCTGCCTATTTATTTTTGAAATGAGCTTTGAAAATAAAGTTTCATCTTATTTTGAACCTTATAAATAGTTATAAAACATCAATGCAAACGCCGCAGTTTATTTAGAACAAGGCATTGTATGAATTAATTACAAATGTAAATATTGTTGATATTAAGTTTATTTTGTTGGAATATATTGCACTTTTATTATCCAAACCACGTCTAGTTAGGATTTGGGGGAGGATTGAGTTAAAGGTTTTAGTTTGGGTAAATGTACCTGAAATTTTTTTGGCTGGAGAAGGTGAAACCAGTAAGGAAAAACCACCATCAGTATGCCCTGCCGTTTTGGGGAACCTCGCGTCCTCGTCAACAGCGAACCTTGCAACGCAGGATAGATAATTTTTCCACGTGTTTTACTAATGTGGGCGCAAAAAAGGCGGGAGTGTAGAGGACGTGAGCTAAGGGCGATATTTCGCAGTTTTAAAATCAAAATATTTGTTTTTCCCCAAATAAATCGAATATTTTTCCAGTTGAAACATGGAGTTTAATTTTCTTCTCGTGTTGATATAACGTTGTTGAATATCTGTCATGAGCATAGTGGCGTTAGATGACAAATAAATACCAGAACACCCTTGAGAGATATTCAACAACTATTGATATCAACATGTAAAGAAAATTACTATACTCTTTGTTTGTATAAAGCAATGTTTGATTTAGTTTGACCAAAAAGTTTAGATATAAAAAAATGTAGATAAAAAATTTTTCTCGCGTCCCCTACATCCCCACCTTAACCTACTAAACCTCATATTTCATGCTGGGGGACGTAGGGTGAATTCCATTCTAAGTATTCTGGTTTTTGGGGAGATTGGTGACCGAATACCAACGGGGTATATTGAATTATTTATTTTAATTGTTTTTTCGCAATGCTTCATCATCCTTTTCCCCGTAAGTGGAATTAATTAAATGTTTCGGGACCAGATGGATATTAAGGGCGTGATAAAGGAAAATCTAAAAAAAAAATAAACAATGGTCTGTTGATATGTCTCTCACTTAAAGAAAGAAAAAACAAGTAACTGAAAACAAAGGGCGGCTCGGTCGAATAAAACCGTAATAACGTACCGGAGCAAACAACTCGTTAACCCTCTTGTTTGTAAAAAAAGGGTTCGCACAAATTTTCCCTTCTCCTGGAAGTGCGCCAAGTTTCTGTCCTTTGGGTGGAGAAAATGAAAGTAACGTCAACAATGCAATCTTAATTAAGGGGGTGGATCACCAATGGAAAATGAGCGCGGCTGGTTTCTAAGGCGATTCCTCTGTACCTGATTACTAAGAAACTATTATACACATTTGAATTGGGTTTTTACTACTTTTAAGATCAATTCACTTACATGTTTTATGTTTTTATTTTATATCCACCCCGTCAAATTTAAATTTAAGTTTAAAAAATAATTTTAAAGAACACTGCATAAAAAAAAAAATTTTGGGCTTGTCAGTGAAATGTGGGAAGACTTAGACTAAAACTGTTTTCATTACACTACAATAAACACATATATCTATATTTAGTACATTTTAACGCCATTAAAAGTTAAAATTTGTAGCAGATTTGTTTAAATTATTTTTACATGATCATATTTTCTTGGTTTAATGTTCTTTTTTTAATCTACAGACAAAGCATAAACCTAGTAAATATGATTAATAATAATTTTCTTTTTATTTTTCAACATTCTTATTTTTCTAAACGCAAAACAAAGTGGTACAATTTTATTTTAAATTCAATAAAGTTTGTGGTGTTATATGCTGTCTCTGACCTATCGGTGTAGGTTGAACAAGATGAGCCTTTCTTGGAAACTCAAGGCAGTGATTTCCAAGCGTTGCACTGTGATTCATAGATTTTTCGCAGGAATAATATAATTTCGATACGTTCATTTAAGAAATCATTTTGTGTGAATACGATGTGTTTTGCAATGGAAGCCGTTTCTGTAAAAAGAGATCGAAGAAAAAAAAATAAAAACGACTTTATCTCTCAACCAGAGGCAAGAAAAATAAATGTTCTTCCTCTTGTAATTAGATTAAAGAAAAAGGTGTTATGAATGTATTATCATTTTTTGCATGGAAAATACAATTTAATACTGTAATTTATATTTCATCCATTAATTTCAAATCATGTACGTATAATACCTAATTAATTTTAATTACGGGACTCACTTTGGTATACCGCTTGTTCTAAGGCACTACTTTTCGCAATAAAAACTGGACTGCCAAGGACGGGGATCGTGGTTCTATCAAAAGTTGGGAACTATGAGGTTATTATTCCTAAAATGTTTTCCACTCACCTCCACACAAATGTGAGTAATTCATCTAAAAGCAACCTTACTATTCTATAAAAACATTAGCTTTTAAATTTGTACATCGGCGTAAAATCCACATGGGCTTTGGTTCACTTTTGGTGTACCAATCAAACACTTTGGCCCTACCTTTGTTAATCTGATCTGTAAACAGAGTCAATAATTTGTTATTGACAAAACAGGATATCTGAATCATTATGTACTGTTGACAATTTTTTTCAAGAAATACACTTGTCACAATAGAAACTATTTTGCTAGGGAGTGGGAGTGCTATTGAAACATGCCTTGACCAACCACTCTTTTTTAAAAATTTAAAAAAAATTAACACAGGTCCATATTTCATTTTGAACAATTATCATTTGGGCACAATAAATTAATCATAGATAATCATTCTTACCTACTCGCAAACCCTTTGGGTGCCATAGCATGCCAAGTCAAATAAATGGAAATAATGTAATCTTTAGAGAGGAAGGGAGAGGGGAACACAAATGCTAAGATGAGGATGTTACTCAACACATATAAGAAATGTGCTTGTAAAGATTATTTCCATTTCATATTTTTGTTCTTGTGATATTGGAAATATTTCTCATCTTTTTACCTTCATTGTTATCCGTAAATTTACAATAATGAAATAGTGTGGATATATTATTTTTAAATTTTATTATTATTATTTTATATTATTTTATTATTATTATTTTATTATTATGTTTAATTTAAAGCACCGCGTCTTACTACCCGTTCGGTTGTACGCACTTACGCTAATGTGTAATGGTAGGGTGATTGTGAGATGAAATGAAGGACCTACAGTTTAACGGTAATCCGAACCACGGTGGCGGCCTGGCATTTCCCCACATTCACAAGATGTTCTTGTCAGAGGTGAAGGAAGGGTTTGGCAATCAGATAAATTTTGTGCCGGGACCGAGGATGAACCCCGGCCGCCAGCAAAAGAAGTTTTGACACCTTACCCCTAAAACCACCAGGTCACCCATTGTGGATATTAAAAACGGTTTAATTTTTGAGAAAGTGTTCCTCCCTTTGCGTAGGGAATGAGCAATCACGAAAAAAAATCAACCGAAATTTGTAGCACAGGTCCCCGATAAATAGAAATTAAAAAATATTTTTAAGTGTGTTCATTGTAGAGGTTTTTGATGAAGTACTTTGAATCTTAAAGCTGTAGAATGCATGTATTATTATATATTGGTGTAGCAAAATTATAAAATAGCTAGTGATATGTGTTTGATATTATGAACACCCCTGACCCAAAATTATTGATAAGGGACACATAGATTTTTCTAAATATCATGCTTTTAATGTTAAAAGTTGTATGTAAGCCCATAATATTTGGTCAAAATTGATAAATATATATTTTCCAATACTATTGGGCGAAAAAAACCCTTTTCTTGCAAGTATATTTCTATGTGTTTATTGTGTTTTTTAAAAAACTTATTTTTAGAGTAAGTGTTTATAGGTTTTGTAGTAGAGGCAATAAAGTTTACCTATGTAATATTATTCCATACAAAAGTATCCATTTTTAAAAATGAAATGTTTCTTTTGGCAGAAAATTGTTTTATATGCTATCTTCAAATTTGAATATTTATTTATATATAAAAGATGTATATAATATATTTTATAATATTTAAATTTTATTTTAATTATATATATAAATATAATATATATTATTATAAAAAACAAGAATTTGGATTAGATTTTGTTTTTCAACAATTACGCAAATATTTAACAAAAGGGTTTATATTCATAGATTCAACCACATTTGCGGGAAGGGACGGGCAAAAACCAGTTTGAAAAAACCAACCGTACAGCCGACCGATTTTCGAACCCGATCCCCCTCACACAGTCAATTCACTGCAAGATAGCGCGTTAGCCCAGAGGCCGCCAAATCAGGTTAACATATTCAAAAAATTTTAAGCCGATAAATTTTTTTATAACGAATATAATTAAAAAAAAGGTAAAAAAGATTTTTAAATTCTTGAAGTTACAAGTTTCAGGGGGTAAAAGGGGTGATGACAAAAGCCGCAGGCCCCCCCCCAAAAAGGGGGCCCAAACCCGCAGGTCCACCCACCCAAAATTAATTTGGTAAAGATAAAGCTTTGTCTTTTAATTTTAAAATTTGTTTCGAAAAGATTTAATTTTCAATCAAAAATTACTTATGTCATTTTATTGCGCATAATTTATGCGACAAAAAATGATGTACAAATTTTTCGTAAAATCAACAGTAACAGCTGAAAGGTTATTTTTGAAACTTTACAAAATTATTTAAGAAACACAAAGAAACAAAAAGGCTGCAGGGGAACTATGTTGTCTGTTGACAAAGCCCGTATCTTTCCCAGGGGAAAAAAATAGACAATTTCAAGATCAATTTTGTTTAAACCCTAAAGGTTTAAAATGATAATTGATTAAATTTTTTATAATATTAATTAATATTTTTTATTTTAAATTTAGATTAAGTTTTATAAATTATATTGAAACTTTTCAGCAAAAATTTTTTATAACTTTTTTGCTGTATAAAGCACTTAGGGTATTTTTTCCCCCAAAGGGTTTTCACTCTTATCTCTCCAAGCAAATGTGGGTCACTTCCTCAAATTCAAAATACCACTCATATTATTACGTTTATAAAATAATTTTTAAAATAAAAGGGCAAAGTGTTTTTTAAAAATTTTTCAATTGTACAAAATATTTGGGGGTGGGGGGGTCTTTTTTTTCTCGGGGGACCCCCCATGGGGCCATTCTGCATAGTTTTACACCTTTGTAGATGTTTAAAAACTAAATTTGGGAAAGCATTTTTACAATAGGAATTCTTATGCATTCTAATTTATAAAAATAATAATGAAATATTAATAATTAGATTTGCTTATGTAATACAAAAATGAAAAGTAAAAAAAAAAGCAATTTCTTATGTATAAGTATACGTATATCTCTTCCCCCCTTCCCTTATACTTTTAAGGGCTCAAAAATTTTCAAGGGGGGTCCATACCACTGCCCCCCAATTTTTTTGGGCCATGAAAAAGGTTTAAAAAATGAAAAACTTATATGTCAAATTTAAAAAATTTCTATTTCCATTATTTTTATTACATTTTTATCATTGTATTTTTATATTTTTTCCCTCAAAAGTCATTACATAACTGACGTATGAATCTTTTAAAAAAATTAAGTAACCATTGGACCTTTGGGGCACTGTCCTAACTCCTCAAGCTTGGGTTTAACCCCGGGCCGGGGGAAATATCTCATTTCCCCGGTGTTCGTCGATAGTTTTATATACAGTGTTACTGGAAATCGAAAATGTGCCCTTTCCCCCAGTTTTTAAACTTCCCTCTATTTACTCGATTTTGAAACTGAAATATGGTTTGGGATCAAACTTCAAAAAGATTTTATAACAATTTTTATTATTTCTAAATGCTTAAGGGACCTGGGGTTGGCGTCAATTCCCTTAAAAACCCAAACTTTTTTTTTTTTAAAATTACCTCGCCCGAACTAATAAAGTTTTCGCGACACTCATGGTAGTCCTCACAATAGGTTTTTTTTCATTGTGACTTACTACCCGTTTTTGTTATACAATACGTCAAAATACTCTAATGAAATTTGGAATGAGGAAGGTGACATTTTAGTTTGAATGCACCACATTTTCGTAATTGGAATGGGGAACTTTTT
>JBCFYV010003245.1:0-17500 GCA_039000515.1 Timema cristinae
TTGCCGAGGTGAAACATACGATAGTGGTTCAAATATTGGCGGGGAAGTATTCAAGAGTCCAGGCCCGTATACAAACAACTAACAGCCATGCAAGTTTTATGCCATGTGCTGCTCATTCATTGAACTTGGTTGGTGTTCACGCTGCTGGAGTGTCTCAAGATGTTATCACATTTTTTGGAACAGTACAAGAACTGTACAAGTTATTTGCTTTCAGTGTCAAAGGGTGGGAAATATTACCCAACACACTTTCTACACTCTCAAGCGTCACTGTGATACAAGATGTGCATCCAAATATTCTGCTGTTCATGTACTTTATTCACAGCTTGATAAAGTCATCGATGCCTTAGGGTAAATTTCTAACAGCCCTAAATTCCATGACTGTTTATCAGTGGTTAAAAATCTTCTTAAACAAATTAATCTTAAGTTTGTTTGTTATTCTGTTATGTGGTACAAAATACTAAATCAGATCTCCCGCGTGAATGAACAGCTACAGTACAAAGGTAGGACCGTGCAGTTAGTCACTTGACTGGATTGAAAGATGCTTTGCAAGACATCCGAGATACAAGGATTGATGTTAAACTGGATGAAGCATCGGACATCTGTGCTGCAACATCTCTTGAAATTGACTGCTTCTTCGAGGACAAAAGGGTAAAGAAGAGGAAAAGACTGACTTTGGAAGAAAGTGAGGACACTGTTTTGACAGGAAAACAAAGGTTCAGTATGGACTTTCATATTATTTTTGACAAAGTCTTAGAACAAATGTGATAGTGTTTTAAATGTTTTATTGAAGTGTTGGACGACTTTAAATTTTTTAATGGGCAAGTCTTTGCAATCTATAACTGTAGAAGATTGCTAGTGCAAAACGCTTAGCAAATAAAAATGATAAGGATCTGGATGCTGCTGAAATATAGGAGGAAATAGCTAGTTTTAAATTTAAGGTCAGTTCTTTATTTGAAAAAAGTCAGGATTTATCAAAAGCAACCTCTCGTGACCTATTAAATTTAATCCACAATTATGTCCATAGCCACATCTTAGCCAAACTTAGTAACTGCTTTCAGATTATTTTTAACATTGCCCATTACTAATGCCTCTGGTGAAAGAGGTTTTAGTAAGATGAAAATAATAAAAAATTACTTAAGGTCATCGATGGGTCAAGACAGGTTAACACACCTGGCAATTCTATCAATAGAAAAATATATTGCTTAAAATATTAATAACGATGAAAGAGTAAATGATTTTGCTGCTGTTAAAGCTAGAAAGGCGTAAACTGTAAGTATAAAATAAATCTGTTAATATTTTAAAATAATGTTACCTCTACATTTTTTCATAAGTAATTGAGGTAGCAATTAATTATAAACAAAAAGTATTCTTCACGCGATTCAAACTATTTAATTTCTTTTCTTTAATACAACACCTATTTATGCTCATATAATCAGCACAGGTAATTGAACAATATTATCTATTTAAGCTAATTTTTAATAAATAAATATTAAAATTATAATAAATATTTAATGCAAAAATAATATTTTGGTTACTATTTAATACAAATTAGCAAATTATAAACGGGAAAATAATTGCAAGCCACAATAATAGCAAGATTTTGCTATACGGCTAATGTATTACATCTGCAACAGGTATACAATACAATCTTACACCATCACCTTCTCCGGTATGACTGGGTGGAAACGTGGTGGTTGGTGTTTGGGGGGTGTAATTGTGGTATCATCTGGAGAATAGATCCTTTTTGTCAACGACTATTTGGCTCTCGACATAGGGTACCCACATTTTGTCGTGGTATTACATGAGACAAGGAATGTGAGGAGCTCTTGGTTCGACAGTAGGAGGAAGGTTCATCTGCATTTGTCGTGGTGACAAGGTATGTGAGGAAGAGTTTGGTCCACGCTGTTTGACAGGAAGAGGTAAGAAGATCACCTGCATTTGTTGTAACGTTACCTGATACGAGGTATGTGTGGTAGCTCTTTGTCGGCGGCGTCCATCCATCGGATGTCCGGGGGAGGGCTGCCGTGTGCGGAGCACGACAACATCGCGCCCGTCGTGTTGGAGAACTCAAGCCAAGATGGCGGCTCCTGCAGGAACACCGGTCCTTGCACGTGGGGTGGGAGACTGGGAGAGCCTGTAACAAAGAGCCACCCGATTTAAGTCGTAGATACTTCTGACACAGAAGAAGAAGCACCCATCCAGAGAACACGGTGGAAAAGCATTTGTCAAAGTTGACACTTGAAAAGGAGATGACATATCTAATAGGTAAGCCTACTGTACTTTGCAATATTAGGGATATTAACTTCAAAATGAACAACTTATTAAAAATAAACTTTTTGACAATATAATTTGTGAGTGACCAAGCCATTCCCCAATACAATACATGCCTACAATCTATTGGCAAAAAATGGAATCCATGCAGAAGCCTTACCCAACACCATGGAGGCCTGAATGTAGTTTATCACGATATTAAGTATATCACCGACTCTAGTATGTACTGTATAACCTGAAGCTATCTCTTTCAAAAATGATTCCCGTGCTCCTAACAAACCGATTTTCATAATTATTTTATGAAAGCGTGTACACTAAAGATGTTACCAAGCATTTCAAATTTGACAAATATTCAAAGAGGAAGCCGCCATTTTATAAAACAACAATTCTCTCGACATCATTTTCTGAAGTTCTAACGAATCGACTTAAAAAAACACACTTTCACTTCAAAGATTATCATATTAAAGTTAACAAAGTTTTAATAAATTAATTTAATTTAGTTGAAAAATGACACCTATACTCGGGGATCGAACCTTTGGCTTAGAGCGCCAAAGATCTACCACTGAACTATCCAGAATCCATCCAATTACTCAGGGTAATTCTTCACTCATAGTTTAAGGCCGAGTCTGTGATGGACGTAGGTAAATCCTCAGACACATGTGAACGATCAATAGTATCAGATTCCACAGTCAACTGCGACTCGATAGGGCTGTTTTGTTGCCAAGTATACAATTCTGGGTAGCTCAGTGCTAGATCATCGGCACGCTTAGCCAATGGTCGCGGGTTCGATTCCCGTATCCAGGTGTTAGTTTTCAACTAATTTAATTGAACTCAATTGGTCTCCATACAGATATTCTAGTAATTACAATGATTTGCAACATAAAACAATGAGCGTAGTCTAATGTTTTGTGACAGAACAATACTAAGTAAGTTATTTTTAATACGTTTATATATTGGCCATACAATTTATTATTTATTTATTTCTTTTGCGGATTTCACAGCCATTGCAATAAACGAACAAGGAAAATAATTGGATTTTAAATGTTTTACTTGATTTTTTATGAGCATCTTTCATATTTTTCAGGATATAAAAAAATTGAGTGTTAAAGTTCATTTTTTTTTTTTGGACTCTTTAAGGACATATACATATGGGCTCAGGTTATAATCGATGTAAGACTATGTTCCAATGTTTAATCTTTTCAAATATATATTACTTGATTTTATCTGGACAGTCATTCTTTGTTTACAATACTCTGGAAAAATACGCTGATGAAACCTTACGTAAAGTGCAGCATTCTGCCCACAGTCCACTAGTATTAAATAAAATAATGCTTGACTAGTGACAAAAATGGACTACTAACAATATGGCATAGAGTTTTTTTGTGTGGTTTCCTTTCGAAATCCTCTGCGTCGAAACACACATGCTACTAGGTTATTCGATAAGGTTTTTTTTTTTGCTTACCACTATTATTATTATTATTATTATTATATTTTATTTTCTTAGTATTGCGATACCGTTCCTTTTTTCTTGTGAACCTCACAATAGAAAGTTTTTCTTCCTATACAACTTCACTTTTGTGATGTTTTATTGAAAGAATGCCCTCAAGAATAGCTAAAAAAAAAAAGTAGCTCTGCAACAAAATACTTGTGAGATATTCTCCGTTTCCTGTTACCATTATTTGTTTCTTCCAAGGCTTGACATATTTCGCAGAGTTTCTAACCCAAGGGCACTGCAAAAGGGGGAAAAAAATACCGTCTTGGAAACTGATGTTTGCCAGTTAATAAAAAATAAATAGATGTGTCTTTTAGTGTTCTTTAGTAACATCGTGAAAAGAAAAACAAGCCACGTGAACTATGTTGGGACCCACTTTGGTGATCGAGCGGTCTAGTGCGTCACTTTCGCAATAGACTGGACTGCCGTAGACGGGGAGATCGGGGTTAGAATAATGGTCTGGTGTACTGAGGGTGGTTTCTCCTAAAAGTATTTCCACTATACCTACAAGAAAATGCGTATACAGTTCTTCTAAATTCAACCTTTCACCTCCCTAACACATAATCGTAATTATTTCATATGTGCATATTAAGAACGGGTGGTAGGGCGTGGTGATAAATTAATCCTTTAACGCCCAAGGTTAATCACACAACTAACTTTATCGGTAACAAAATAAATAAATCGAATGTGGCTAATTCCAAGCTAAAGGGAACACTCGAGAAATTCTAAAATGTCCAGAAACTTGAATTAGGTAAGTTTTTATTTGGACTAGAAAAATGACTTCAATCATAAATTCAGTGGAGTAAAATACAGTAGTATACGTATCATTTTATTCTTAGATTTTCCATCGCAATATGTACAGTACAAAATACGAGGCACGTCCAGAAAGTAAGAGTAATCGAATTTTATATTTTAAAAATAAAATTGTATTTAAAACAAAATTACAGGATTTTGTTGGTATGTATGTCAGTTATTTCTCCACGTAGTCGCCTTCCCGTTCTATGCAGGCTGTGAGCCATGGCACAAGTTTTTTGATGCCCTCCTCAAAGAATTCTCCCGCCATCTCCTTCTTCCAGTTCAGGACCTCTTGTTTCACCTCCTCGTCAGTTGAAATTTTTTTTCCACCCATGTGAGTCTTGAGGGAGGTGAAAAGATGAAAGTCTGAAGGCGCCAAGTCAGGGGAGTATGCGGGGTGGTTCAAAATGTCCCAACCGAATGAGTCCAAAAGCGCCTTAGTGGCGTTGGCCGGGGACGCGGCAGTTGGCCTAAAAGGCATTTGGCCTAAAAATGAAACCAAAAGTCATTTGGCCTAAAAGGCATTTGGCCTAAAAGGCGTTTGGCCTAAAGGCGTTTGGCCTAAAGGCATTTGGCCTAAAAGGCATTTGGCCTAAAAGGCGTTTGGCCTAAAGGCATTTGGCCTAAAGGCAGTTGGCCTAAAAGGCATTTGGCCTAAAAGGCAGTTGGCCTAAAGTCATTTGGCCTAAAAAGTAAATTTAAAACCTTCGGTTATCTTCGGAAAGTAAAAGGTACTGTTAGTTGTTTCATCTGAATATAGATAGCACAACTGATGCAAGGTAGTTACAATATTTCTAAAAACATTGACAATATCTTACATACAACTAGATCAGTAGTTCACAAAACACTATATCACCTTTTTTATATATAGATTTCCGATATTATTTCCTTGTTAATATATCTCACGGTCATAAAGTTAACGAAAAACAATAAGAAAATCCTATTCTCAGCATCGTTTACGCTCGGTAAAATTATATGCGTACATTCAAATTATGGGGACTTTTGACAACTTATTCCGAAAGGCAAAATGAAAGTGGAAACCAATATTCAACCCACCCACTTAAATTTGTCTGAAGTGACGCCCGATTTTCGTTTAGCGCTACTGAGATATATATGAACATATTTTTTTTTTATCTATTGTATTAATAATTAATATATAAATATTAGTGACGCATTAAATAAATTTTGCCAGTAAATATTACAATGGTCATATATATATATATATATAAACTTAAATTATGGTTTTGACTAGATCCTTAACTCTATTATTATTGTTAGAATTATTATAACTATTATTATATAAAATTAGTACAGTTATTTTTTTCAAACAGTGTAACTATTTTTATTGCGGTGATATTATTAACAACATGGGCTATGTTAACACAATAGGTCCTTTATTTAAAAACTATATATTAATTTCCCTCCTAGTAATTTGCAAAGCATTCTCAGGAATTATTTCAACTTGTGAAAAAAATACAAAAGATTTTATGGAATTGTCGTTGGTCTTTTTTAAGTCTTCATAAAACGTAAAAATACAAAATGTAGTAGCCTTTACAGGATGATAACTTCCTAGGGTAAGAAAAACGTACGATGTAAGCAAGTGGACCTCCGAAATGCCAATGGCTGCAGCAGAGGCCAGAGGGATAAATCTGACGAGCTTTGGTTGGTAAAAATATCTCACCGCTAGGATCGCTTGTGTTCTCCCATTCCAAAAAGTGACACTCTTATAGCCTAGAGGCAAACAGACGTGACTCAAGTTGGCCCGCCACTATGCCGAAAAAAAATCTTTTTTTGTCTAATCGTTTGTGCTCTATTTATGCTCATATGTGCCCGAACATGAACATTTTGCTGTTAAACTGGCCATTTTAGAAAATATTTAATGTGGTGGGCCAACTTGAGCTCAAGCTAGCCCGCCACATATTGAAAAACACAACATAACAAAATTTATTTAAGTCAATCCATTGTGTTCCATTTGTGCTCATATGTGCCCGAAAATGAACATTTGTGCATTAAAATTAGAAAATCTAGAGAGCATTTAATGTGGCGGGCTAACTTGAACCTTCCCTATATCATAAACTGTAGAAAAATATAGTTCAAGCTGGCCAGCCACATTTTTAAATATCAATGTAACAAAATTCTGTATTCACGATTCGTTTGTTCTTAGTTTGTGCTCATATGTGCCCAAAAATTAACGTTAGGGCTGTGAATCTAGGCCTTTTAGATAACATTTAAATGAAGGCGATCCAACTAGAGCTCAAGCTAGCCCACCACATTAACTGTTTTCTAGATTTTCTAATTATAGAGCACATATACTCATTTTTGGGCACATATGAGCACAAACGAAAAACAAACGAATGGTGAAAACAGAATTTTGTTACATTGATATTTAAAAATGTGGCGGGCCAGCTTGAATTCAATTTTTTCTACAGGTTATGGTATAAGAAGACTCAAGTTAGCCCGCCACATTAATTGTTCTTTAGATTTTCTAATTTTAAATCACAAATGTTCATTTTCGGGCACATATGAGCACAAATGAAGCACAATGGATTGACTTAAATAAATTTTGTTATGTTGTGTTTTTCAATATGTGGTGGGCTAGCTTGAGCTCAAGTTGGCCCACCACATTAAATATTTTCTAAATTGGCCAGTTTCACAGCAAAAATGTTCATGTTCGGGCACATATGACACAAATAGAGCACAAACGATTAGACAAAAAAGGTTTTTTTCAGCAATGTGGCGGGCCAACTTGAGTTACGTGGCAAACAGGCTAAATCTTCTCTTTCTCTCTTCTCCGTCGCACTCTACAAGAGACTTTGAAGGGTGGTTTAGGCAGCAGTCCTTTCCTCCCTCCATTCCTAATAATATCAAACGACCTTGAAATAAACCATAAAAAAAATTCATTGTTCCCCGGCAACTTTCCTTTGGTTCTTTTTCAAACCCACTAACATAATTTGTTTTGAGTTTCACAAGTTGTTGGCGGGTACCTCTGTCTTGCTTCATCCTTTGCTTTATATAGATTAAATAATGTATTGATTTGTATATTTTTGTGTAAAGTTTAGTGATATCTAATTTTTTAAAATATATATTTCATCTTCATTTTTGAAAGAAAGATTTTTACTATAAAATAATGAATCGAGGACAAAAATGTGCATACCGCGCCTGCTCAATTACACGGTGTACTTAAGGTAATTTTTCCTAAATGGTTTCCCGTTTTTCCACGCAAACGAGGGTACTTCTCATAATTTTATCTTCCTCATACCTACCTTCTAATTGCTATTAAATATGGAAAGCATTGACTGGCGTGAAGATACAATGAAAAAACAACACTACTAGAGCTTACTCTATTTACTTGAAAAACATATTTTAGACAGTGAAAATACATCATATTCAAATATAACAAATGTACATTTTTGTATAATTATAATTACATTTAAACTTTATTTAACATTTTTAAGATAAATACTATACTTACTATATTGACTTAATAATATAAAATGAGAGATTCTTTAGCACACTGGCTCAAAAAGTATTCATTATTAACATTATATATATAATCTAAACCTTTTTAAAAGGGTTTTGAACTAAAAGTTTAGTACCCTTTAATTAAATAAAAGCTAATGGATATACTTTTGATTTTTTCACTTGACGAGAAAAAGGGGCATTATAAGTTCATAAAAACCATTTTAATAACTATCATATTTTATAAATTAATTATATCTATGATAAAATGACCTCTCACTAAGCGTTTACTTAGAACCAGTGGCGCACTCAATGGGTGGAGTAAAAGTGGCACCTTCCCCCATAACCCCTAATAATTTCAATACAAACATAAATTATTTACTTTATAACTAAAACATTAGACACAGAAGATGAGTCGTATACATAGGCTCCTTTTTAAGACTTGGTTTAAGACTTTATATTCAAAACACACACATATTAAAAGTGCCTCTTATATTCTCATTTGAAAAAAGCACAACCATAGTAGCTTCCATACATTGTATACAAGAAAATGTATATAACTAGTAGCCACCATTCTGGTAATTAAGTTCGTTTTAGTTTTTAAGTCTCTTAACACAAGATATGGGTTATTACACCGAGGACCTCGCTTATAGAGACTTCACTCGCACCCCACCCAATTTCGGTTAAAATTAATACTAAAGTACTTCGAACTGACAAAGCTACCAGAGCGTGTTATTCAAGGCATTAACATATATGACTTAGACCAGGGGTTCTCACATTTTAGACCGAAGGAGCCTTTGTACCAGAAAAAATGAATGGCCGAACTCTCATAAAAATATTTACACTAGTATTATGATCATTCAATAAATACATTTAAATCTCACAAGTCTTTTATAATTTAATACATGAATGAATATAAAAGAAGAACTACACTACACCCCGACCTCCGCGTCACTCAAAAACAAGTTATATTTTGAGTGCGATGACTTATGAGACCAGGTAGCTTACAGCGTTAATACCAACGTACCAGTTTTTTATTTGTGTACAGAGGTGTAATTATTTTATCACGTAATATATAATTATTTTGCTAACAACACATAAACCGTACTAAATGTTGATTTCAATACACAGTCCGACACTTTATCTCAGTTGGTAGCGTGTTTGTATACTGAGCTAAATGTCCCGGGTTCGATTCCCGGAATGTCCGAAAAACGTATCATTGGTTGACTGTGCTTTTCCCCTTTCACAATGATGAATTAACTGCCAGGGGGCTGGATGTTGTATTTGTTCTAGATTTAAGTTAGTTTGTCAGACTCTGAGGAAATAATCTACATTCTACGGTGTGTCTGTCACTAGTTTTATATCGAGTGTCACTCATTGAGCGTGAACTGGGAAAGAGGGAAGGGTTGATAGGGTGGGGTATTACCCAATTTTTCTCTCCCCATCGAAATGTGCCTTCCTCCAGTTTGTTAAACTTCCCTCTGATATACTTGAATTTGAAGCTGAAAGATGGTTTGCATCAAACTTCAAAAAGATTCTAAAACAATCTATTATTATTTCTAAATGCTTAAGGGAGACCCCAAATAGCTTTTAGTGGCATTCCATTTTCAAATATTTTCCACTGGCTTGGAGTCAATCACCTAAAAACTCCTTAAAAATAGTGTTTTTACAAACTACCTCGCCCAACACTAATAAAGCTTCGCCGATACTCTTGATAGTCATCACAATACTTTTTTTTCCCATTGTGACTTACTACCCGTTTGAGTTGTACACATACATCAATTTACCCTAATGAACCAGGAATGAGGAATGTTACATTTTAGATTGAATGTACCTACATTTTCGTATATTGAGAGTGGGGTACCATTTTAGGGAAAAATACCCTTGTTACACCCGGCTGGGATTTGAACTTCAATCTTAGAGGACAACTTTATTTCCAACTGAGGGGGGGCGGGTGGGGGATATAGGTGGAGGACACACATATTATCTCCAACTTTGAGGGGGGCATATATTATTACCAACTTATATAACATAAATGTAGCTGAATCTAATATTACCCTTTAAATATATAGTTTGACACACTCATTTGAACATTAATATAAATTCAAGACTTTCACTATACTACAAATTGGTTTATGAATAGGCCTACTTACAAGAGGGTTATTAAATTTATATTGAAAAGTTAACACATAATTTAAGGTAACACTTACGTCACCAAATACCTTAATTCTTTCATTAACTTGCGTACTATACACATTTGTTTCATGTACTACAATAAACTATGTTCTTGTACAAAACATATTTATGTGTGTCAAACAGCCACGTGATTTATTAAATTTAGAAATAATGTTTATAAAGTATGTTTTAAGATGGCACGGATATCATAAAACTATATCCACCTTGCATGGGGAGATTTCTCTTCCAGACTACTGTCCACATTAATGAAGCAAGATCGATTTGGATAATAAGGTTATAAAATGCATATGTGAAATCTTGCAGTTAAGTAAACTATTTAAACAACTAATTAAATTCACAATAGAAGGGGACTTTTCCATAAAGTAAAACTATTGGGGGTGACATGTTTACCCGCCATGAAATCACTTACTATTTATTTCGTAAATCTAATACAATGCCTAGATTCACGGGTGATATATTTTCCCCTTGGATAACATTTTCGGAGACATCACAAATAAGGGCGATTTTAATTTGCTTTTTTAAGGAAATTACAGCAGTTAGGGCTGAAGGTCTTGTTCATATTCATTAGGTGAAAAAATGTTCTGCGCAAATAAAATATGAATCATGATTTTCCATCTCGTTCAGAAGGGAATACATCTTCATCTGACATCATAATCTTTAGGGAAGTCATGGTGTATAACACCATATCTCTTAGATTACTTTTATTGCATACGGCAACGATACAACGCTTACCCGGCATTTTCTTAGTATCGGTATGACACTTTTCGTAACCCTTCACGCATAAATAATAAGAAAGCTTACAATAAACATACAAACATTTACTATTCACATTGACTTTGGAAGCATACTTGACATAAATAAGAAGTTAGTAACGAGCGCACCCGCCTCGGTGGCGTAGATAGCTAACGCGCTAGTCGTGTTGAGCTCAACTGCTGAGGATGGGGAGATCGAGGTTTGAATCTCGGTCGGGTGAACTGGGGGTGGTTTTTCCTCAATGGTTTTCCACTCTCCCTCCACGCAAATGCGGGTTCACTTCCACTAATTCAACCTTCCCAATTCCTAATCCATTAGCGTAATTAGTACTTAGGCGTATAACCCGAACGGGTAGTAAGACGTGGTGCTGAATAATAATTTAAAAAAAGTGTTGCACTACACAGTCACATGATCCGAACAGAATCAAGCTTGGCTAGGTCACGATCAGACGTTACAGCAGCGCTGTGTGTTAGGGTAGAGCTGAGTGCTGGCCGGTAAAGTGAACGAGCCTTCCCTACAACTCTAGTAGCCTTAGTATAAGGAAGGACCCATCAAGATGACCAAATAAACCTTAAAATTTGAAATTTCTCAGTGAGTTGAGTAATTGCAGGAGGAAGGGGAGCTTGGAGGTCAACATTTTCAAAAACTAATATATTTAATTACTTCTCTGTATTGTAAAGAATTTAAATGTATTAATTAGGTACGGGAAACAATACAAATAGACATTTACATAATAATAATAATAATAATAATAATAATTATTATTATATTATTTAAAATTGCATTCTGAGAAATAGTGGTGATGGAGTATAATAAAGAAAAAAACTTTTTGAGATTAGGAAAAAAATAAAATTTTGACAGATAAATAAAGATAAATCAAATCCCAGATAGCCAAACAAACGTTAGAATCTAAATTTCTCAAAGTGGGTTGGGAATAAGGAATCCAAAATCTACAAAATTAATAGAAACTACTACATCTCAGTGCAGTGTCGTTAAAAATTGAATTTTGGCATGCCCGTAAATGCACCACTCCAAATAACTAATAAGTCTGAGCATTTTAAAATGTAACTCCATGAAATCAAGGGAGGGGCGGGGGGAGTTATAAAAAACCTTTATCTATAGTTTAAAATCGAAATTTGGCTGGCAGGTAGAAGAACAACTATAGATAAAGAAAGTATTCTTAAAACTATGTGTTTAAATGGGAGTTAGAGAAATTATGATTGGGGAGGAGAAGGGAAAATTTTCAAAAACCAATAGAAACAATTACTAACAGAACAATTTATTTGATAAGCTGAGGTGCTTAGTACTAGAGTGATTCTTTCAAATTAATTCATGTTAAGTTAGTAAATTTAAACTATTTCTTTTGGTGTTCATTTCATTTTCAATGTCTCTGCGTAAGCGAGCAAACATTGATGCAAAGACTGCATATATATATAAAATAGATTATATATATATATATATATATATATATAAAATAGATTATATATATATATATATATATATATAATATATATATATATATATATATATATATATAATAGATTATATATATATATATATATATAATATATAATAGATTATATATATATATATATATATATATAAAATAGATTTTACTTCTTATAGGTAGTAGTTAATTTGTGGCTTCATCAACATACAAATTTTTCGCCTCATACGTGTCTGAAATTGTATTTTTGGTAGTTTAGATCAGGGTTTCTCAAACTGCGAGGCGCGAAGGGATTTCAGATGAGGTGTGAACCAATTTCTCACTTCTTTCGACTTGCCTAAATTATGATTGACTAAAAATTTAATATTCTGTTTGGCCTATGAAGCAATAAAATTAATTAATATCTTACAAAACCTTACTATTTTTATAAACTTCTACAAAGCTCTTATCAGAAAATAATTAAATCAATTAAATAATAAATGTCTCATTTTTGTATTTTAACGTAAAAAAGTTATTTTATTCTAAGAATAAGAGTCTTAACAATTAATTTTATGTTCATATAAGGCTCAAGAGTATAGAGTTTGAGAAAACCTGGTTTAGATGATTTGCTAAAAATAAGATAATTTACCCAACTTAAATGTGAGCGAAGCCGTGGGCAAACTCGAGTAAGTTAATATGATTATTAAAAAATGAATGATTGATAATTCATTTAGCAAAATTAATAAACAAATATACTTAGAAAGACTGATAAAATATACTTTGGCACTTAAAAAAAATATATTCAAAATTCAAAATAAAAAAAATATATTAAAATGGTGGTGACCACATGTATGTGCTAATTAATAAAAAACGGCACGGCTACAAAACTTTTTATTTCTGGTACAAAACGGTACAAAAATTATTATTATTAGCACCACGTCTTACTACCCGTTCGGGTTATGCACTTACGCTAATGTGTAATGGTAGGGTGATTGTGAGATGAAATGAAGGACCTACAGTTTAACGTGGAATCCGAACCACGGTGGTGGCCTGGCACTCCCCACATTAACAAGATGGCTTGTCAAAAATTAGAACAAAACCTTGGCAATGTAAAAAGTTCAACATACAAAAGTGGTACTACAGGTTAATGGACGTGCTGCTATAACCTTGGGAAGTAGTAAATTTAGAAAAGACTTATATATTTTGAAACGGTAGTATATACTATTTAACTAAACACTACACACCTCGCCATCTATTAGCATCACTACAAATCTTAACGAATGTTTCCGAAGACAGCAAAACATATTTTAACAAATGGTCTAATAATTAACTTTACAAAAAGTCGTTTGGCCTAAAAGGCATTTGGCCTAAAAGGCGTTTGGCCTAAAGTCATTTGGCCTAAAGGCATTTGGCCTAAAAGGCATTTGGCCTAAAGGCATTTGGCCTAAAAGGCATTTGGCCTAAAGGCATTTGGCCTAAAGGCATTTGGCCTAAAGGCATTTGGCCTAAAGGCGTTTAGCCTACACTTTAGGCCAAATGCCTTTTAGGCCAAATGACGGGTACCCCGTTGGCCGTGTGTGGGCGGGCGTTGTCGTGAAACAAGCGCACTCCCTTCGTCAACATTCCCCTCCGTTTGTTTTGAATTGCTCTCTTGAGCATTTTTAGGGTCTCGCAGTATCGTGCTGCATTAATCGTCTCCCCCTCAGGCAGAAATTCGATCAAAATTATCCCTTTTCGATCCCAAAACATAGTGGCCGTGATTTTTTTGCCCGAAATTGAGGTTTTGAATTTTTTGGCAGATGGGGAACAAGTGTGTCGCCACTGTAATGACTCTCTTTTTGTCTTGGTAGTGTAATGAGCCACCCAGGTTTCATCTCCAGTCACAACCGAGCTCAGAAAATCCTCACCTTCCAATTCAAATTGCTCAAGGAACTCGCGAGCGCTAGCGACCCGATTCACTTTGCGCTGCTCTGTCAGTTGTTTTGGGACTCATCTTGCGCACAATTTTCGTAATCCCAGCGTTTCTGTAATTGCTTGAGATCTGGAGAGTTGTGGAAACATCGCAGAAATTTCATCCACTGTCAATCGGTGGTCTTCACGAACAATTTTCTCGATTTTTTGCACCAACTCATCGGTCAAAATGGAAGGTCTTCCACACCTCTGATCGTCATGAACATTCGTTCTGCCTTCATTAAACTCACTACACCATTTAAACATGTTCCAGCGCGCACCTCGCACTTGGCGGCACTACAAGGCGAATTTTCATACTAACGAGGTCCAACTGTGCTCGTTGTGTTCAGGAAAAACCCCACTACCACTCAGTGTTTCCAACCTTGGAAAAAAAATTCTCACAGCATGAGAGGGCAACCAGTACTCTTACTTTCTGGACGTGCCTCGTACTATATTTATAACTTCAAAAAAGCTAGAAATCTTTGATTGATTTTTGGAGTTAATACTCTTGAGTTGGAGTAAGCTCTTCTAATTTATTCAGCACCTGGAGAACAGAGGGCTTACATTATGTTGCCCCTCAACAAGCTCTCTTAACTATTCTATGTGGTCCATGACCTGTGTAGATGTTGGGATCAGCTTCTTTGGAACTTCCGTCTAATCCCCGTCTTCATCTGAAGATGCACTTTCATTTATATTGTTCATAAGCATCTGCTAACATTTCTGCTTTTCTAGTTTCTCATACAAATTCAAAAAATCCTCATAAGGAACACAAAACACAATACTTGTGTGCCCCTGTACGCAGGGAGCCCATTATCCGCTCAGCAACAGTCATGTAGTAAAAGTGTTTCCTACGTGAGATTTTAGGCTGTTTTTCGTCATCTAAGAAGCAATTTTTCTTCTAATTAAACAAGATAAGTTCGAATTACATCAGATTTTTTCTAATATTGTTTTAATAGAAGCTTCAACGGACCAAGGGAAAAGTTCGAATTAAACATGAATTCGAATTATATACGTTCGAATTATCCAAGTTCTACTGTTGTTCATAATATAGACCTACACATCTATCCGTATTGATGTATTTTTTTAAATTGTAAACTTTATTTTATAAACTATACATGCAAGTAAAAGTATGTGTACAAGAATTGCATCCACATTTGCACGTAGAGAACGTTAGTAGACCAATTATTAAATAAATAATAACCCTCAAAACAGCCGTTAGGATTTGGAACTCCCTTCACAGGCAAACCAAACTTGACGAGACTTAAAACTATGCCGCATGATCACCGGTGCGTAATATATAAGTTAGTGGAAGTACCAGGCGTTTACCGGGATAACCATGGATTGAATTCCATGGTTACCCTAGGGGCAACGCATTTCTTTGCTTCAAAAAGACAGAAGCAAAACCTCTTCAGTTTATTTCTTTCGACTCAATTATTAGTAAATTAAAAAAAATCTTATCAAAAAATTAAAAATTCCGGCTATGAGGTGCATATTTTCATGCACAGAGGTAACTTATTTTAAAAAATTTCATCACTCTGTATGCGGTAGATATCGCCCAATGCTCAAGCCAGACAGGCTTCATTTTATTAATATAGATTACAATATTATTGAAATAAAGGAAAATATGTATTAGGTTTTAGTTTTTTCTCAGACAGTTGTAATTGATGATTTCGCGCCAAGACTGCTCCTTGTTGTTTAATCTATTTTTATATTTTTCAAAAAAAGGAAGTAGCATGATTTGTGTCCATGGCTCTGCCACGTTATCTGTATTTATTATTTTCAAGTTTAGTTTTTTTTTCTCATAAAGATGGAATGCTCCATAGGCCAAAACTATATCTATAACTCTAGCCATGTGATCACGATGTAATAAATCTCGCCCTCTTCCCCCCCCGCCCCCCGCTCCACATCCCCAGCCTACAAAAACTTTCAGTTTTAAGAATCTTAAATAGTCGTTGTGTGAAGTTTTAGCTTTGTGTCTTATCGAGAAGTTTGATTAAAAACTCTGTACAGACAAAAGACACTACATGTTTTTTTAATTATATGTATGGATTCTTCAATATGCATTATTTTTTACAGTCATAATATATTTCAAACAGTGTTTCCAACATCATGCAATATTATGCGTGGTTATCATTTTTATGTCAAAAACGTTTTTTTTATTAAAAGTTCAGAAACTTTTGAACTTTCGTTATTTCGTGGCAGATGGCGTGGTCTACTTTCACACGGCACGGCTTGTATTTTATTGGACCTGTAGGCTAATATTGTATTCTGTTTCCCTTTTCTCAAAGTGAAAGTAGTTTTCCTCCTGAAAACATCATCTTCCTTCTGGACCATATATTGGCCTTTGTTCGCTGTATTGATTGTCGATGAAAAACATCTCAACGCGACCTTTTTTTTTTTTCTCCCCTCAGAGGAAGATAAATATATTTCCTCTGGTAATCTACGTACTCACTCTTTTTTCCCCCTGGTAAGTGATACGGACTTAGAGACATAATAAACCGTATTCCAAAAACGTCAAGTTACGGTAATTGAAAATTGATTACCGATATTTTGTAAAAGGAAATAATTAAAAGTGACAAATAATGAAACCAGTTTCATAAAAGGTTTAAGATACGAATTTGTAGGCCACGTGGTTGGTTTAAAGTGTCTTCACAGGGTAACGGATTGGCGGTGACCGGGGAGGTCAGGGTTTTAATCTCAACTGGGAGTGATTTTACGTTCCTTTCTCCACGCAAATATTGGTGCACCTGACGTTTATACAGGTACCCTTCTTCTAAACTAACATTAATCCTTATACCTATAGATAACCTCATACATGTTTCAGTGGTCGAATAGTCCAAGGCATCGCAATAGACTGGCCTGATGTTAACGGAAATTTGGGGTTCGAATCTCAGTTGAGAATACTGAGATTGTTTTTTTCTTAAATGTTCCTCCTACTTTCATGAAAACAATGGTACACTTTCTTTAAATTCAACTTAATTCATCCATAACATATGAACGTAGTTATATAAGCGTAAAGCCCGAAAGGGCAATAACACGTTGTAAAAAAACAACAGCTTTTTACGTGAATAATCCTAATCCCCAGTACTTTCATATATATATGTGGATATTATAGATGGGTAGTAAGACACGGTGCACAAAAATAACATCACTGTTAT
>JBCFYV010003245.1:22500-27690 GCA_039000515.1 Timema cristinae
TGAGCCTTATTTTATTTATTTTGTCCAAAATAACGTTAACTTCAAAAACCTAGAAAATAAAGACCTTAATTCTTGTCCCTTTGTATTCTACCCTAGGCAAACGTCTTAACGCAGGTTCTTAATTTATCATTCAGTAACCTAAACAATACGTTCTTTAGCGAGTAAGACAAGATAAAGGGACGTTCTATCAATACCTCCAAGTCCTCTCTACGCATGCGCGGCACGCCAAGACAACACACATAATAGTATAAATTACCAAACATGATTAAGTCGATTACCATTACAAGTCCAGTTCTACACAAACATGATGCTAAGGAGGAAAGAGGTAAGGTTGTGGACGAATATCATGGCGGGAGCCTGATAATGTCAGGTGACTAAGAAACACCCACAAGGGGAGGAGAAATCGAAGCTTTTCAGTGGGGTTGGAGCAATAGCAAAGGAACCTTGTTTTTCAAGCACCGCGTCTTAGTACCCGTCAGGGTTATATGTTTATGTAATAATTACTTTAATGGTTCTAGGGATTAGAGGGCTATATTTATAGGAAGTGTACCCATATCTGCTTGGAGAGAGAGTGGACAACAATCTTGTAAAAACCACCCTCAGTACACCCGATTGAGATTCGAACCTCGATCCGCAGTCTATTCTAGTGCGAGAGTAGCGAGTTAGACCACGCAGCCCCCGAAGAGGGTAGTAAAGGAACTTTATTGGTAATCCGATTTTACAAACCGTTAAACTGTGCTTGCATACGATCGTCAGTTTCGGTCGCGTAAACAACATTCTGCCTCGTGGGACTTCCGAATAGCTATCATAATATTATACAAGTGTGTACTTTACTTCCATTACTAGATTTAAATAATAATCCACGTTGAGGTTAACCTTATGGTGATTTACACGTTCAACGAAAAATCAGCGCAGAATAGAAACGGAATCACGTGACGAGTTCTAAACCAATAACCAGATTTACGCCACATCGGCGCGAGTTGTTCTAGTAAAATTCAACTCATCTCGATTTCCTCTACTCTACTCAAGATGTTCGGCATGGGAAAGCCAATCAAATCCCAAAACATAACATCTTAAACCAGTGCGCATGCGCTGTAGAGCTAGAAGCAAGCAGACAGCTCCGTTGGCCGTTGTGAGGATATTTGAAATAACCTGTTAATGTAAAACGTGTCTATCGGTGTTTTGGATTGTGACTAAACACAGCGCTACATTTCGAAAACATCCATCGGAGAATAATATAAAATATACAGTATGTGTAGCCACTAGAAAATAAAATGTGTTTATAAACAGCGGTTAAAGTTTGCGTCGCATTGCCTCATGGGTCAACATACAGTGTGAGCTGCTGCGCCACTCGAGCGGATTCTGTTTTCTATTTTCGGTGAACGTGTGAATCAAGTTTTAGTGATAGACCCTCTTCGGTGGTGAAATGGTCTAAGGCGTCACTCTTGATAGACTGGGCTGTAAAATGATGGGGGTAGCAGGGCGATAAGGGTGGCGTAAGTGTTCGAATTCCAGTCGGGTGTATTAATAGTATTTATTACTAAATGACTTTCACCACACAGCCTCTCTTTTACCACGCAGATGATGGTACACTTCTTCAAAGTTTGGTCTTTCCCATCTCCTAACACATAAGCATACTTATGCCTATGACCCGTATCCATAGTACAACATGGTGTTGGAAAAATGTAGTCATCCATGTGGAGTAGACAGCAAATCTTTTTTTAGCTTTAAAAAATAAGTTTGAAAATAAAAGATAAATTTAATATTAAATTGAGACGTATGCTTAACTGTATTTAATCAATGAATGCGTTAAAACAATATGAATTGTTTCGGAAACATAAAGATGGAGCCATATTTATGCAAATATTTATTTAGCTAAATACCCCTGTTAAGACAGCAGTTAATATTTTATTCATTGGTTCCTTTACGAAACTTAAAAAGAGAGAGAAATAACCAAGTTTGCCGCTAGAACGTCAAATCCGATTAAAAATAATAACGGAGAGAAAAAATTATATTCTAGGTTTTATCATAAAATAAGAAATTGCCAGAAAGCTTTAGGTAGACATTTTGAAAATAAATATGCATATTTATAGGAAGAATTAATTAAGTTTTTTACATTATTTTTCACTTAGATTTTTCGGCCTTATACCCAGGTCAGGGAGATAAAACTATGGCACGCGGGCCCGTTTGGACACGCAATATTTATTATACTTAAAACCATGCTTTTTTGTTTGATCTACCATCTGTTTTCTATTATTAAGGTGAATATATGGTTGGTTATCGATATTTTCAAATTATTCTGAGAGCGAATACTTTTCAGCCGAGCGTAGCATGGCTGTAACATTTTACATTTCATCTGTCTGTCGTCTGGATAGTTATTATTATTATTATTATTATTATTATTATTATTATTATTATTGTCATTGTTATTAGCACCGCGTCTTACTACCCGTTCGGGTTACACGCACTTACGCTAATGTGTAATGGTAGGGTGATTGTGAGATGAAATGAAGGACCTACAGTTTAACGTGGAATCCGAACCACGGTGGAGGCCTGGCATTCCCCACATTTACAAGATATCTTGTCAGAGGTGAAGGAAGGGTTTGGAAATCAGATAAATCTGTGCCGGACCAAGGATTGAACCCCGGCCGCCAGCATAGAAGTCTGACACCTTACCCCTAGACCACCAGGTCACCCGTCTGGATAATTGTTCGTCTATAACTCCAGGGATCAATTTTAACGAAATTTATGAATATATAATATGTAAATATGTAATATATTATAATATATAAATATATATTATAATATATAAATATATATTATAATATATAAAATATATATTTATCTCTAAATAAAAATGAAAGCCCTGACTGATTGACTCAATACTAATTCTTACATTTTCCGCGAAGATAAAGGGCTGAAATCTTACACAGGTACTCCTTATAAGATAATTGAGAAACGTAAAGATGTTTCATTCCGATATTTTGTGATTAAGGGGGTTAAATCAGGGTAGCTATCCTAATAAACAATATTACTTTATAAACTCTTTTTAAGCGTTTAGAGGGTAATAATCCGATAATTTTGTTCTAATAATTACTTCGAAAAAATATAGAAATTATTTTTAACGCCGTAGATGCTCCTAAAGGGTGGGAAAAATGAATACATACAATTAATTAAAATATGTAATTACTTTTTAATATGCAACTCCAAGAGATTGTAAAAGTCTTTAGTGTATATTTTGCTGAATTTGGTGGTGTTTATAGTGTCTGTGTGAGTGAGAGGGCCCGGCCCAGGGCAGTGTGAGGGGGTTTAGAATGTTAGGAGGGGGAGACTTGTCCAGCCATGCTCAGCTGATAACGTGGCCATTCACCCAGACGCCGTCACTCGGTTCCGATATCCCTTGCGTAGAACGGGCATTCAGCTAATTATAATATATATATAATTATAATAGCTCCAATCGATTCTTAACAGGGAAAATTCCCGTGATGAATGTTTAGAGCGAAACGTGTCACCATAACTTGGGCCCTCTGGTCTTCATGACACAATAATAGGTCTATATCACTCACCCATTTCCTTATTCGAGTAACTTTTCAGATAATATATCAAGTTTTATACTTCATAGTTTATGTTTATAATATGATTTAAAATTAATTTTAAAAATAATTCTACATAAATCTCATGACCCAACCGTTTATTTCACAGCCAATAGTGATTTATGTACACAATTACAAATATTTATATATAATTAATGTTAGTTATTAAAGATTTATTTTGGTGATTAATACTTGCATCTATAGATGAATATAAATAAATACTTTCTATGCCATAGAATATTCTTATTTTATCTAGAAAACCATACATATTATTAATTAGCTGTCTACATTTTCTCTCTCCTGGTATTAATAATATACGATCAGCTGTATTAATTTAATTATATTAATTAAGTAGTAATGCTGATGCTAGAATTTGGAGGGAATGTATCCACATTCATGTGTAGTGAAAGCTAGGAACTATTTATGGAAAAAACACCCTCAGTACATCCGGCTGGGATTCGAAACCAGACTTACTCCTCACCCGAAAAACAATACTAGAAGAGACTTATCATTGATACATAGTCCACCTGTCTACCTGTGCAGATGTATTCATTTAAATACAAGTAATTATTATTAAATACTCTTTGTATGCATTTAAAATAATTATGAAGTATAGCTCTCTTAAATTGATCTTTGTTTTAACTTGTTCTAAATAGTTTTAAAAATATTCACTAATTAGACTAAAACTTGACATAAATCTAATGGTTGAATGTCATTTACTATACAAAAGAATTAAAACGAATATGTGTCTGTCTATATAAACAAGTTAATAGAAAACCTTAACCTTCGAAAACTTAATCAACTCTTTCAAATACACAAATGAGAGTTCATGGAATACTCTTTATATAATTCAACCAAATACACTTGGACTCAATGTATGGACTGGTAATGTGACTTATCTATACATACTCTAAATCTGTCTGTACAGTCGATTGTCTCTCTCTGTCTGTACTCTTTATGAATGTTTGTAGCCAGTAAGCTAAAAAGTACTCAACGTATTGAGACGGGAAATTCTTTTATAGGCCTTATTTTTCCGAAAACAGTGGCATCTATATAGCATCACAATATCTTATTAACGAGCAAAGCAGTATCAAAAATATTTCATGTAGTCCAAGAATTATGGAAAAATGGTGAAAAAAATATTATAAATAGCTGGAAATTGGTATATATGCTCATTTAGGCGTGCAGTTTAACACACATAAAAGTCCCCATGAATACCGTGTGAGCTTCCGCTGCTGTGACCTTGAAAATACCTTAAAATTAGTTTTATTTTCACGAATGTCTCGTGTACGGCGGCACCTAGAAAATTATGTTTCAAAACAAAATGTGTTGGAAACTTAATATCCTAAATAAAAGGTCCTCATCTCTTATCACCAGTCCACTCCTTCACCCTCAACATCCCCAAAAAGTTAAATGCACTTTTGACACAATTTCAAAAAACATGCAAAAATGCGTATAAAGAGCACAAACAGGCAAGGTTGAAATGTTTTTTGAGGCAGATGCACTCGACCTTTCCGCCACCCCACGTCCAGACATAACGGTACCATACCCCTTTCCCTCGCCCACACGCTGATTCTGGCAAATGTAAGCAAACGGC
>JBCFYV010003246.1:0-28544 GCA_039000515.1 Timema cristinae
CTAGGTATACTATATGCATTGACACACAAAAAAGTTAATCGTATATCAAACTGAACGTGTGGAATGCCAGGCCGCCATCGTGGTTCGGATTCCACGTTAAACTGTAGGTCCTTCATTTCATCTCACAATCACCCTTCCATTACACATTAGCGTAAGTGCGTATAACCCGAACGGGTAGTAAGACGCGGTGCTAATAATAATATAATAATAATAATAATAATAATAATAATAATAATAATAATAATAATATATCAAACAATATGCCAATTACAAAATATAGCCGTTTCACCGTTAGAAACAAACCTTTAAGAAGATAAACAAAATGAATGTAACTACCTACCTTTGTTTTAGTTTGAATTATAAAGAGGCTGCCTACCGGGGCGCTAAGAAGCATTCAGTCGTTCAAGAAATCCTGCGTTATTAAAGGAAGTGATTTTTTTAAATTTCAAAATAAGGTTCACTTCAAAACGGAGGACAAAGGTGGGTGACCTCCAATCTCGTGAACACAAATATTTAGGCGTTATTAATAAGTAAACATTATTTTTGTTTGTCCCATCTCGTGTACTGAACCGAAAAAAGAATTTCTTACGATTTTGAATCGCTAGCGACATTTCAACTAGCGACTTTTCAAGAATTTTTGACGTGAGAACAACCTTCAAAACGCATACTTTTAAATTAACTAACTAATTAACTAGGATGGGTTAGGTTAGGTTAGACGTTGATTTGATTAAAGGATGAGAAGAGGGTTTTAAGATGACAAATTGACCTGGATCCACCCTAATGCACGAGAGAGGAACGCTACACTCTAAAAGAGGGGAAGAGGGAGTGGAAAAGTCGCGAGCGATTTCTTGTTCAGTACACGAGTTATCCATGAACCAAAAGGTGTCACCATGAAATTAACAACTTAACATTTTAAGTTTAGTAATCTTGAAAAACATTTTTAAATAGGTGAAATTAGCTTATTCTCAACATATTTAACGTGAAATGAAACGTTTTAAATGGTTAGAAACATAGATATAGCCTCTCTCAAACAAATAAATCCAATTTGAACAGGGTCGCAATAGAATAATCTGAAATAGTTGGGGATTGTTTTAGTGGTTTTGAAGCTTCAGAACCGCCATTCCTATAAGAAATAATGCAGTATGAGAATATTTCCCTTCAAGTAGGCGGAATCCTTTATATTATAGCGTTTGTTTACTAACGTGCTCTATGTCTCAATAAACGCAGATTTAACCTAATGAGCAGGAATTAGCTCATAATTTTCGTGAAGCCAAGACCACTCGCAGTACACCAGGTCACGATTTTAATCTCGAACTCCCCGTCATCAGACAAATAAGACAAGACCAACGTCTTTGTCTACGTGACCACCAGTGCGGATATCATGGATATTTACGGGGAGGACAGATAAGAATAAATGTACCGACATTATCATAGAGGAACTGGAAAAAACCGTGACAATTCTACAATATGGAAAATCATCTTCAGTGGATTTGGTCGAGAATCGACTCCAACCTCTCCGTCACAAGTAATTCTAACTATTGAGATGTTGACGTCTTAGAACGCGTATCACAATTACGGGTTTGTATAGCAATCAACCTTTACTATAATTTACTTTATTTGCCTTAAATCTGCATAAAAATACACCATATGTCTAAAAGAACGACATGGCTTGCTGTATGACTACATGAAAGTAGAGTAAATACTGTCTTTCTGAATTGTCTAATAAGTTATTTCCATGGCTATCCTGCTATAAAATTGAATGGTTTTGCTGTTCTCACTTAGATAAGAGCCGCCAGCCATTTTAAAAGAAAGCAAACGAAGTGTCAAACATCAAAGCAAGTCTTACTGTGAAAACAATGGGGTGTAAAGCGGTATAATTACTTTTAAAAGTCAAAAATTTTAAAAAATAAAAAATAAAGAAAAATTATTTTCATAGAAATTGCTATTTATTCAATGCTATGCTTTTATGTTGGGCAATAAATATTTCGGGGTCGCGCACGCGGAATGAATTAAAATTTACTCTTCAAAAATTTTCCCTCACATTGGGTTTTGATTGTTCATACTACATATTTTTTTTTCCCCGAAAAAATAGTAAAAATTTAAATTATTAAGGAATGTCCATTTTAGTTATTTGATATAAAAAAACTTGTTTAGGCATCCTCCTGTGAACATTGTATCTGTGCTTTCCTTAAAGGGGAAAAAGTCCTTAAATTTTAATTTAGTTGAAACTACGTTTGAATAATTGTGGAGGCAATAAGGGCGTGGACGGGGACATACACAGTAAAGGATCTTTAATGGTCATGGGGCAAGCTTTTTTCTGGAGTGGAAGTACAAATCCTGGTGGTTCTTCAAAAACTGGGTGATTTTTTACAAAAAAGTACAAAACCTTCCCCCGTGAAATTTTATGAACGCAAAAGCCAAGTACCAAAAAGGGTTTTAATTGGGGTTTGTAGGTTAGGGTCATTGACATAAATTTACGCACGTTTTCAATTTTTAACAACTTAGTGTTTCTTATTTAAAAATCTTCAGTTCACTTATAATAAAACTTGCCTTTTTATGCTTTTCTTGTTAATTTAAAAATTTACATGTATAGGGGGGAAATTTAGAAAAAAACTTATTTTCAATTAGGGTATCAAAGGGGAAAATTTTTATAGTAGTTGTAAAGAATATTTTTAAAGTTACGGTATAAGCTTTAAAAGTGGTAAATTTACATAATCATAAATAAATTTTACTGTTCTTTTTATGTCCTTTTGATTTAACTAATTTTTGTAGAAATTTTTTATTTAAAATTAATTTTAATTTTTTGACCAAATTCTACTGTAATTTTTAAAATACGTCCGAATTTAAAAATTAATTTTTAAAATGCCTATTTCAAAAAAAATTTTTTTTCATTTTTAAACTATTTAGGCCCCCCCCTTTTGGAACTAATAAAAGGGGAAAGGGTAATTTTTTTTTTTAAAAATTTGCCCAAAAGTCCCTTTTTTTTTTTTGGTGTTCTGGAAGGGGGCGATACATTCTATTCGCTATCTTTACCCAGAAAAACCCGCCCATTCCCCTCGCATATGCTAATTTCTTACCAAGATCTTATGGCCCAAGGGGGGTGCCCTGGGGGTCCGGGGTAAGGTGTCGGATTCTGTGTGGGGGCCGGGTTCAATCCTCGGTCCCAGCACAAATTTTTAACGCAAATTTTTCCTTTCCCTTGACAAGACGTGTATAAAAAAATTGGGAATGTGGGAATAAAGGCCCCCTGGTTCAATTCCCAGTTAAACTGTAGGTCTTCCATTTCTTTCTCCCAATCCCTGCCATTAACATTGGTAGTGCGTAAAACCCGAACGGGTAGAAAACGCGATGTAATAATATAATAATAATATAATCAAAAATCTTATTAATTTTATTATCGAAACCTTAAGGGGAAATCCAACCCTAAAGAAATTTTGCCCTTTTAAAAAGGGTAAGTCATTTTAGGGTTTTATAAATCTGCGCGCATTCCCCAATTGGGCCCGTTTTGAATTATTTTTTATTTGGTGACCTTTTCCGACTAAAATAGGGGATATAGAGAGAGACAAGAGGAGGGGGCCATGATGGGTTGTGTAACACCTCGCGTTGTTTCCATTGTGGGTTTAAAAGGGAGGGGGGGAACAATAAAGGGAAAAGTGGACGTGCAGGGAGTCCTGATAGCGAGTGGGAAGGGGGGTCAAAACCCGCAAAAATGGGGCATATTTATTCTTACAAGATTACATTGATGAAAGGGTTGGGGGGTTAGTTTGAATCAGTTGTAGGTGATGAAATAATTGTTCCAATTTTTGTTGTGATAGAAAGGAAAAGAAAAGGGAAATTTTGATACCCTTTACGGGTCTCTGTTTTGGAAAAAATATTGATTTTTGGCCCCATTGGAAAAAAAAAGTTTGAGCCTAGGGAGGATACTGTGTCTTTTCTAAAATAATTAGTTTGTAAATCGGTGTTTTAAAATCTTTTTGGGCCCAAAGAATAACATAAATCCCCTGGTAGAAAATGATTTTTTTAAAAACTACACCGAATCACGTTTCGCGGTGAAAAAAGAGGGAAACAACTTTAATTTTAAAAAAAAGCTTTTTTTGGGGAAACCCCATCAAGGAGAGAAAAAGTAAATGAAAAAAAAAACACATTGAAGCCCCCACAAGGGGGGTTTCATTTAATCCCCAAAGTTAATAGATGTTAAAATGCTGTGACAGGAAGGTGAGGTTTGAATTTCAGCCCTCTGGTTGCCCGGGAAATGATTTCCTCGAGGTTTTGGGGGCTATTTTCATCTCTTTCTTTTTAGTAAAAGGTCGCTTTCTAAAAGTCCCCTAATCATTTTTACCTTAAGAAAAATGTTAAAAAATTCTGTGCAAAAAACTATCCTTTTACACACGTCCCTGTGGGCAGCGGATTAAATGCGTCATATTTGTTGTTTGCCGGTTATGCTAAGGTGGGGTTTGAGTACCTTCGGGGTGTTTTTATTGGTGGTTTTTCCCAATGTTACCACTCTAACCCACCAAAAAGAACTTACAACGCTGGGCCCCCACCGGGGGGGGCCCTAGGTGTTTAATTTCCCCCTTTTCATAAAAAAAAACCCCTAAAGAAAAATATAGATCCCAGTGACTTAGTGAGATAAAACCCTTTAAATTTTTTTAAAAATTTGTTGTGCGGAAACAACCCCAAAAGGTAATACATTAAATGGGGGCTAAAAGGTTTACGCTTTCCCGCCAAGTCGAAAAATTCCAACTGTAAGTTATAGCGCGTGGATTTTGTTTACCCATAATTCGAAATTAAGTTGCCATATAAGGAAAATAAAACCATTTTCATTATACCAAGATTAAAAAAAGTCATTACGTATGGGTTCGATGTTGGTGTTTTAAAAGACCCAGATAGGGGGTTTTTAAATAAACGACACAGAAAAAGTGGTTTACGCTGTGAACCAAATGATACGCACCGAAAAAAATTTTAGCGAAAGGCGGCCGTTGGCGAGAAATAAAAAATCTGTCAGAACCCCCCAAGCTTAAAAAATATTTTTAAACCCCATTTTTTGAACACCTTTTTTGTCAATTTACCTCTCCCCCTTCACCTAAACCCATATTGTTTTTTCAAAAGAAAAAGAAAATTGTCGTGTTAATTTAAAATAACCAAAAAATTTTTTTTTTCCCACTCAAAAAAGCTATGTGCACCGCAAAGGGTCTTCCCCGAAATTGGGAAAATTTTTGGGCTTTTCAAAATGGTTTAAAAAAAATTAAAATTTAAATAAAATGTTTAAGTTAACTATTTTGTGATCATCATTGATTGGTATTTAAAAAAAAAATATATAGATGAAAATCAAAACATTTACTTTGGAAATAAAAAAAAAAAACTTATTTTTAAACAAACATGGAGGTGACCAAGTTCCCATTGGGGAAAAGTACATGGGGATTGGGGTGACAACGGGGGAAATGTGGGGTTTCCCATAAAACTTTAAAATATGGTTTCTGTACCTTAAAAATGCATAATATTTAAAACTAAATGTTAAATTAATATTTAATTTTTCTCTTAGTTAAAAACTAAATTTTTAAATATGGGCCGACAAACGGGAATGTGTTTGGTACGGGGTTTTAAAAATGCCAAAGATCAAACGGGTAATTTCTAGGCTGTTTGAAGGGAAAAAAACTGGTAGCCCCTTCGGGTCATAGAGTCATTGCCCTCGTAGTAAAAAAAAACAGGTGTTAGTTGACTTTTTTGGGGGGATCCCCCAAAGTGCATGCTTTTTTATTTTTTTTCATTTTTAACAATAATTTCAGCAAATAAATGATTAAAACATCAGTTTTTTTTGAGTTCGGCTTTAAAGTCACCCCAAATTGTTTTATGAATGTTGATTTTAAAAAATGTCCCCCTAAACTGGCAATGCTCAAAAGAGGTTTGAACAGTTGTTTCTATTTGTAGGGGACAGTTTCTTAAAAACCCTTTACTATTGATTTATTTTTTTTTAAACAAATTCTTTTTTCCTTACCCTGCTGGTATGTTGTTTTTTATCTTCTACTCTTTGCTTCATGTTTATCTTACGTCAACCATTCCCCCCAAAAGGTTTGTTCGGGGGTTTTTATTTTGCAATTAATATTTTCAAATTTTTGGTCTCTTGTACCAATATTTTTGGGCTTCAGAGGTTCAAAAACATGTCAAAGGTTTATGTTTTTTTACAGAGAAAGTACCCGCTTATGGATTTTAGGTAAAAAGGGCCCAAAATGGATGCAGGAGCAGAATGAGAGTAACAATATTGTAAGGGATGTGTTTCTTTGAACTTTGTGTAGCCCCCTTAAACAATTTTCCTATTCTTTGGTTTTTTTATTTTTTTCTTGTTATAAATTTTTTTCCGGGTTTCTTTTTATTATTTTCATCTTTCAAAAAAATTCAAAAAACTTTTTTTTCCAAGTGAAATAAAAATTTAGTGAAAACTTTCGTTTTTACAAAAAAACTTTATTTATTTTCTTCCCTTCATTTTTTTGTGGCGCTTATGTGAAAGAAACTCCTTGGTGTGGAAAAAAGGTGTTTTTTTATAATTTTCATTAGAACTTTAGCAAAAACTGACGAGTTTTGAATCTTTGTTTGCATTGTAATTTTGGCTTTTTGGTTTTTAAAAAGCTTCTTAACTGCAAACGTTTCAAAACTTTAGTAGACACTTTTACCTTTAGATTCTCTAACTCTTGTTCGTGGCTTTCATTATTTTCTTTTTTTTTTCGTAATCGTGTACTTTGCCTTATATTTAGCTCACTTTTTCGAAAGCCCATTGACTTTTCCCTTTAAGTTCTTTTTCTTTCGGTGAGCCTGTAATCTGTTTAAACCCTTTTGGCTGCTTTTCCCAGTTGAGCCCCTACCCAGTATGCCTTTCTAGGCCCAGCGAGAAAAAATGACTTCTCTTGCTTTGGTCACTTAAAGCGAAGTCACAACTAAAATTTTTTTTTAAGTTACTATCTCCCTTTTCTTGTCTTGTCTCCCTTTAAAACCCTTTTTTTCCTTTGCTTGTTGTACCTTTCACTTAAAACTAGATTTAATTTTATTTTCCCCTCTTCCTTCTTTTAGGTTTATACTCTCTCATTCCTTTTTTTTGAATTCATAAAGTTTGGTAATTTTTTATCTTGTCTATGCTCCCTTTTGCAACTCTTTTTTTTTTTTAACATCATAAATTTATAGGGGTTTTGTTTTTTTGCAAGTTTTTTCTAAAAAAAAAAATATTAATATTTTTTTAAAAGTAATTTTTTACATTATTTGAAAAGATTTTTTAAATTAGTTTTTTAACAAGTCCCCTTCCTTTTTCAGGGGGGGGCCCTTTTTTTAAAACCTACATATAAATTTTTCCCTTTTGAAAAAGTTATGATTGCAAAGAAAAATCAATTCACCACAAAATTTAATTTTTTTAATTTAGTGAAAAAATGTTGATGGAATTTTTTTTGAAAAATTTTCTCACACATTGATTAGTCCAGATTTAGAGATTTCAAAAATTTTTAAAACCTTAAATCCATAATACACTTTTAAAAACAGCAAAGCTAAAAATTCACCAAATTTTGCAAAAAATTTGAAGGTTATCATTTATAAACAAAAGTTAAAAAAAATGAAAATTCACTAAGTTTTGAAAAGTTACTTTAGCAAATAATTTTAAAATTTTATTTTTCACTCTTTATGTACCTCCATGAATATATTTTACCCCCTGCTAGATTAAGTACATGGAAGTGAAACCAGGGGGGGTGACAAATTGGTTTTATTTTACCGACCCCAAACATAAAATTTTAAAAACCACAGGTTTTTGGTTTCATCCCCTGTTAAAAACATTAATCTCACTTCAAAGGAACAATTTTTTATATATATAAGAAAACAATTTAAATTCACCCTGGGGTGAAAATCAATAAAATATTTTCTGTAACAAGGAAAAAAAAACCCCCATATAAAACAATTAAAAACCCCACCGTAGGAGTGAAATGAAAAACATACAAGTGGCTACCAGGCTTTCTTAATGGCTCCTTTGTCTATCAAAATTTTTTGGATTTTTAATAAATTTGTTTGCCATGGAGGTGACTTGTAACAAGGAACATCCTTGAGATTAGTTACTTAGTTAAAAAATTCAGTACAATTAGACACTACATCCTGGAAAAATTTTTATTTAAAAATTCTTCCCCCAATTATTTATAAAGGATTCTTAAAAGGTGTTATAAATTTGGAAGCCTCAAACTTAGTGACATGGGGGAGTGCTGCCATGGAGGTGACATTTCACCATAAAAAGGATTTTTTTTTTATAAACTTTTTTGTAAAAACTTTTACTTTTTTTTATTTTTTTGGTTCAACTTATATAAAAACAATGTTATGTGTTAAAATAATTAACAAATATTAAAAAAAAATTTTTACTAAATTTGTCCCCCAAGATTTCCGGGACCCCAAAAATTTCTCCCTTTTTTTTAAAAATAATTTACTAAAAATTGTAAGATTGTGAAACGAAATTAATAGGCATAGTCTAAAATTTGGGGGGGAAATATTACACCCAAAGACCGTAATGAAAAATAAATGGTACGGAACTCTCCGTACTTTCACTCCCTTGTTTTAAAATGGCGATATTTACTCAAAAATCGTAAAATTGAAAGAAAAAATAACACTAGCAAAAAAAAGAAAAAATTTCGGTATCTTTTGTTAAAATTTTTTTTTCTCCGAATTTAAATTTATGTTTTTCTTTCAAAGAATTAAAATTTCAATGTAGGCCTATATTTGGACCCAAAAAATATCCTTTGGGTAACAAGGCAATCTTGTATTAAAATTTTTACTTCCCGTTATGTTTTTTGATATTTTATTTGGGGTTCCCTTTATGTTAAAACATTTCCCTGAGGGTTAGATAAAAAAAGAACATACCTTTTTGGGAAAACTTACTTATCTTATTACGGAATTAAAGAATATTGATTTAAAACTTTATAGTTTCTGTACCTTTAAAACAACAAAAAAGTTTTAAAATATTTGCCCATATCTCCGAAACTATTGGTTTATAAATATATTTAAAATAAAAGTTCTTTTATTTTTAATAGTACTACAATTTTTCAAGGATACGTTATTTGGTATCTTCAATTAGTTGCGGAGATGGACATTTCCGCTTATTTAAAGTATTACTAAAAGTGATTTTTATAGGAAAATGAAAAATATCAGTTTTGTTTATAATTTTAATCAGTGCCTAGAGAATTTTAAATCAAAATCGTTAGAGCCGATTTTGAGAAAATCGATTTTTTTTTCTTTTTCGCTTTTTACTAGACTACTTTTAATTTTAGGGTTTAGCAGTGCGGTGAAAAGAAAAGAAAATGTGTGTTATATATAAATTATAATTTACTCTGTGTCTAATATCAGTGTCTTCTGAATCTTGTTTACATAACAACAGTTAATGTCAAGATGTATAAAAAAAACTGTGCTATTTGTTGGGCGCCACTTCTAGGATCTAGGAGAAAAATAATAATAAAAAAGAAAATACATTGACCTCAACTATTCAGACAGTGGGATGACGACTCTCAATACTCGAGGACCACTGGGAGATACTTAAAATAAAACATGAACAATTTAAATAAAAATGGATTGTTAAAAATAAAATATGATTTAGACTACAATAAAAATAAATGTATAAAATAACCATTATTGGAACTTTTGGGTTTATTATTGCTTCTTTCTTTACCACATCTCAATCCTACCAATGGAATTACGGATAGTTATAATTCTAATTTGACAAAATAGAATAGTATTATTGAAACAAAAAAAAAGAGAGAGAGAAACAATAATAAATCAATATTTAGACATAAAAATAAAATGTTAATTAATTCTCTGAATTAGTCTTTCTGAAAATTTTACATGAATTTGATTTTTGATAGAAGTAAAAAAAATATGTGAATTTTAAAGTTGAAGAGTTGGTTAGACCTCACCAATGAATTTAGTCCATATTGAAACAACACCAACTTCAGAAATTTGTTTCATTTGAATGTAATTCTTCCACAATTTTTAAACAAAAAAATTTAAACAGTTTTTTTTGCTTTCCATTTCCCACTTGACTTTAATTAACAACCATAATTCACTTTAAAAAAATAATTTAAATTAAATCCCCAATTTGGTCATGTTAGCCCAGCACCAGGAAAAAAGACCCCTTTTTCCCACCCAAAAGTCTTCCAAATAAAATTTTAAATTTGTCTTTTTCTTTACTTCCAAGTCCAGGAAAATAATATTTAAAAAACAATGTAAATTTTTGGCTTTTGGACTAGGGTTAAAAAATCAAATACAATGAATTAAAAAGGATTGAAAATATACCTTTGAATGTGGGCCCTATTTTCTAAATTTTTATTATTATTTAGCCCCAGCTTATCCCCTTTGGTTATCGCTTTAATATAATTCCCTTTAAAGGATAGGTTGGAAGGTTAAATTAGAAAAAGGAACCCCACTTGGTGGAGGGGGGTGGAAAAAAAAAAAAAAAAACACCCCAGTTCCCCCGGGACGAGATTCGAACCTAAATCCCCGTCTCCAGCGAGCTAAACACGAAAAGTGCGGGCCAATCGCCATTGATGCGGGTAATTTTTCAAAGAATAAAATGTTTTTTTCCTTTTGGCAGAATTGAAAGCGCGCTATTTTGGGAGTTTTTTACATTTTTCCTCTTTTTTTTTTTTTTCCTTTTAAAAATACGAGACCCCCCCTCACTTGTTTAAAGCTTGCGCATGCGTCTGGTGCGTTAAATTTAAAATAAGTCAAACATTTTTTTAAAAGGATAATTAATATTTTTAAGGCCGCCTACCCTCCCGGGCGGCTTTTTTTTAAAATTTTTTACCCTTTTTAAAAATAGATGGCGTTGCTACTTTACAAACGGGTGGATTCTAGCATCAGGTGCAAAAACTATGGTTTGTTTAAAAAATTGGGAGACTGGCGACCACGACAGTAATCAGAAAAGGCAGCAACCCAAATTTTTTTCCAAGAATGAGAGAGAAAAGAAATGTAGTGCCGGCCCCGAAAGTGTGTAGGCGCCCAAAGTTTGACAAAACGTGGGGAGAATAACTCAAGATAAAACACACTCTCGAGAGAAAAATTAGCTTATTCATTCCAGTCGAAGACGTCCAAAAATTGTAGTCCATTTTTAAATTTTAAAACCTTTTGATGCCAAAGTTTAGTACTTTTTTGTCCCTTTTTGCCCCGTCCCCGTTTGGAGTAATTGCAATAAAAGGGGTGATCTGGGTTTAAATTTGCTTTGTACCACTTTTAAATTTTGAATTTTTTTTTTGATCCCAAAAGTTTTGTATCCGAAATTTTTTGAGTAATTAGCATATAAAGTGGTGATAAAGGGTTTAATGCTGTTTTACTACTTTTTAATTTTGAACTTTTTTGTGCCAAAGTTTTGTTAGTTTTGTCCCCTTTTTTGTCCCAGAAAAAAAAAGTTTTGCCCCGTCCCCCGTTTTGAGAAATTGATATAAAAAGTGAGTATCCAGTACCCCGGAAAAGCGGTGTACCCCTTTTTGATTTTGAACTTTTTTGATCCCCAAATTTTTTAAAATTTTTGTCCATTTTGTAACAAAAAATAAGTTTTGTACCCGTTTCATTTCAGTAATTAATATCAAAATGTTGACCCCGGTTAATGCGTTGTACCCTTTAAATTTTTTGATCCCAAAAGTTTTGAAATTGTTTTGTAGTTTTGTACAAAAATAAGTTTTGTACCCGTACCATTTTGAGTAATTAGCTATAAAAGTGGTGACTCCGGGGTTAATGCGTTGTCATTTTTTGAATTTTTTCATCCCAAAGTTTTGTACTAGTTTGTCCCGTTTTGTACCACAAAGAGAAAGTTTTGTACCCGTCCCCTTTTTAAAGTAATTAGCATACAAAGTGTCAGTGATCCAGGTTAATGCTGTTGTACCCTATTTGAAATTTTTTCAAATAAATTTCTGGTTTGAGGCTAGAAAAAATAATAATGTACATTATTTATCAGGAAAATTTATTTAAGGTAAATTAGAGATAACTTATTTTTGGGGGTTTTGTCACTAACAAAATAAATAACCCTATACGATTGAGTATGTAGCCTCGATTTTGTCGTACCTTTTTTGAGTTTTTAAAAGCAGGTAAATAAAAATAACAAAAATTTTAATGTGTAAATTTGGGCCCACGTGTTTGGTAATTTTTAAAATTTAAAGGCAAAGGAGGCAATAACATATTTTAAAAGGTTTCATTCGAAGATTTAAAACAATTTTGACTTAAATATTTTGTTATTTTTTTTACTGATATTACCCGTCTACTTGTTCTGTTTACGCATATATATAATTTAAATTGGGTGGTCATGAGGAAAAAAAAGCTTTTGAGGGGTTATCTACCAGCTTTTTTTTTTTGGAAAATGGGAAACATTTTGGGGAAAAACTACCCTCAATAGACTCGCCCAGGTTTTTGCCCCCCCAAGTGCCCTTTTCGCAGGTAAATTTTAAAAATTAGTAAAACCCTTAGCCCACTAGCCACTGAAGTGGGTATTGTTATTTAATACGTTTTTACGTTTTCAAAATCTATAGGTTTAAAACCTTTTTTCCGAAATAAATGTTTTTGGGATAATTTTTTTATCTTTTGGGTAGATTTTAATTGGTAATTCTCCATGGTGTCGGCCTGCAAGCAGGCTATACCAATGAGAGGCTCCCGAGTTGGAAAGATGGGGCCAAACATTTTTCAAGCTGAGGGCCCCATTGGTTACACAACGACCCCTCGATTTTTCATTTTTCTAGATTGAAGCGCTATTATTCATCAATTTTTCCTCATTTTCCCACAATTGATTTTGGTTCCTTTTCAGACCCCTGTTTACAACAAAAGGGGCATGGGGATCGAATTGGGGAAACCGTATCTGAACCCTTAAATCTGCCCCACTATAAAACAGGGGCGGTCGGGTATAAAATATTACCAACTTCTTTATGGATAGGGGAACAAAAAAGTTCATTAATTTTAAGGGTTTTAAAAATATATTTACTTTTTTACGGCTTCTGTCTGAAATTTTGTAAAAGCTATGATAACAGAGTGGAAAATTTAATAGCCAAAAAATTGATAGTTTCTATTCCTGTTAGGTTGAAATTATTTTGTATAGGTGATACAAATTTCGGCAAGGCAAAGAGTTTTTGAACATACAAAAGGCTTTACAGAGGTTAGAACATTATTTTTCCAAAAGAGTTTCTTTAAAAAAAAAGTACTTGAAAAACAAAAAAATCGCTCATTGTTAATAGAAGTATTTATTTGTATCTTATTTTGATTTTTTTTCTACAGTAAATAAAAAAGTATCGTGTACCCCATTGTACTTAAATTAGTAGATACGATAGCTAAGCCCCAGTAATATGCATACCTTTAAAAAAAAACTTACCCTTTACTACAAAAGTTAAAATCAATTATATCTTTGTTTTTTCTTTTGGGGCCCTTTCTTCATAAATTTTGTTTTACAAGGTAAAAATAATTTTTTGTAAATTTATTCTCCACCTAAAAATTTATAAAATCCATTGGATTTTGTTTTTCAAAAGAAAAAAGGTACATATTGTTAATTATAAAAAAAGTAATCACCGTGGGTACTTATTGTTCGGATTCGATCATTTCTTAAAAAACGAGCGAAAAAACTGCGGAATGCAACGGTTAAAATTAAAAAGTAATCACTTTTAAAACACGCTAATAAAAAAAAAATTAACTTTTCACTCTTGATTCCAAACACTTGCTTTAAATTTTTGAAAAATACTTATTCCAAAGCCAAATGAGTAAATTAGACCGTAAAAATAAAAACTGTATATAAAATTATACTGAGAACGTCCCAAATTACATTTAGACCAAACTTTATTTAAAAAAAACTATGTTTGATATGAGGGAATGTTTAATTTTTATTTATTATAATGTGGATTAAAAATTCAAGTACAGTATTTTTCATTTACTTTGAATATTAACACTTATTATTAAACTTTTGTAGGCTAAAAAAATTAGAAAACTCAAGAAGAAATAAGAAAAGGTGAAGAATTTTACTGTTTTACTGTTCAGTTAAATAAGGGCAAATGTCATAAACTTTGGTATGGAGAACATGTGGCTTTTTCTTTAAAAAATAATGTATCATAGAGTAATACTTCTTTTAAAGTAAGTAGGGACCAACTATATTTATTCACACGCAGGAAGATTTTTTGGGGTATTTTATTTACTAAATTTATTAAGATGTTTAATTTTTTATATTTAATTGCAAATTTTATAATTGGAATTGGCCCTTTATCCTAACGTACATGGTATTAAATTTTTTTTGACAAAAAGGTACAGAGTTAGTTTAACCCTTTTTTTGCGCCTGCATTCGTACAGCAGGTTAGCCAACGCTTGCAAAAAGTTTCTCTTGTAAAAGGGTAATGTCATTTCTCGGCACCTATTATGCTAGACAATAGTTGAGGGAAAAGTTGTTTTTAAAACCCTGTATTTTGACTAGAGAGTCGATTGGGAGTCGTTAGAGTCAATATCGTCGTGATTTTGAAAGCTAACCAAATTTAAAAATTGTCTAAAAGAAAAAGAATTATGCATTAAATAGAGTTATAAACAAACACTCTGCTTAATTGTACAAGAAAATAAATAAATCCTTAATAATTTTTGTTTTCCCATTTAAAAGCTTGAAATGGAAAAATTTTAATGAAAATATTTCAATAACTATTTTTGCATGGTTTTTAAAATTTCCCTAGAATTATGAAAAAATGCCCGATATGTTACTAAAAAAAAATAAAAACAAAAAGTTGAATAAAATTAAAAAAGTTTTGGAGATATGGGAAAAAAAAAAAAAATGGAAAATTTTTTCATTTAAAACCCCGGGGCCCCTTTAAACATTTTTCGAAATATTTAAAGTACCCTTTTTTGGGGTTTTAAAAATTAATTATATTTTTTAAGTTTTTGAAATTAAAATTTTAAACAAATCTTTGGAGGCCCATTATGAGAAAATGAATTTTTCCCCTTTTTTTCCCTTCAGTAAAATCCCCCTTTAAATTTTTGGGGGTTTTTCCGCCTCGGGGGGTAGTTTTGGGGGAAAGCGCTTGTCGCGTTGAGCTCAAAAGCGAGGACGGGGGGGTCGAGGTTCGAATTCGGTCGGGGGGAATGAGGGTAGGGGTTTTCCCAAAAAATTTTTCCCTTCTCCTTCCCCGCAAATGGGGTTCACTTCCCCCTTTTAAATTTAAACCCCTTTCCCCCTTTAAACCCTTAGCGTAATTGTACTTAAAAAAGGGTTTTTAAAAACCAAAAAGGGGGGGAAGGGGCGCGGTTTCTAAAAATTTTATTTTAGGGTTTTTTGATTCCCCAAATTTTTAAAAAAAAACGGGGGAAAACCCCCCGAAAACCCCCCCTAAATTTTAACCCCATCTGTAAAAGTTTGGGGGGAGTCGGAGGACAGAAGAAAATACGGGGTTCAAAAAAACTTTTTCCGATTCGGGGGGGTCATTTTAAACGGGATTTTCAAATTCTGAGTTCGAAATTTTTTTGACGGGTAAATACTTTTTTCCCACCCGAAGTTGCGGAAAAAATATGTACTGTTTCTTACTCTATGGGGGTTTGGAAAATTTGGGGAAAAATTTACAGAAAAAAAAAGAAAAAATAAACATATCCCTCCCCCAAAAAGCCAAAAATCAAAATTTTTCTCCCGGTTTTGAAAATTTAAAAAAAAAATTTTTTTTTATGTTCAGAAAAATATTGGTTTTTTAAAAAAGTTTTCAAATAAAAGGTTTTTTTTCTTTAATTGTAAAACTTTAAATTATGAGATATTTTGTTTTCCCCTTTTAAAAATTTCGGAGAAAAATTTTTAAAAAAAGAAAATTTTTTCCTTTAAAATAAACCCCAAAAAATTTTTTTTTTAAAAAAAATTAAAAAATTTCCATTTGTTTTTAGTGAGAAAAAAAAAGTTTTGTAAAAATAAATGTAATCAAAAAGTTAGAAACGAAAAGTGAGAAAAAAAAAAAATTTTTTTTTTTTTTTGCCCCCTTTTTTGAATTACCCTTAAAAATTTTTGGGAGTATTAATTACAAAAATCTTCGGGGGGCCCCTTTTATAAACCCCCAAATTTTTCCCCATCGGTAAAAAAAGTTTTTAAGTTTCAGGGGGGGGCATTAAAAGTCGTATTTAAACAATTTTTATTTTTGATTTTTTTTTCGATCACAATATTTTTCTCCCCCGGGGTTAAGAGAAAAATTAAAAAATTTCCGTATTTTTTAGAAGAAAAGGGGGAATTTCCGAGGGCTTTTTTTTTTTCATCAAGACGTCTCTTTTGCTAAAATAAAATGCTTTTAAAGTAGTTGGGAAAAAGATAGTCTATATTTTCCTTTTTTTTTTTATAGTAAAAAAACCCCAAACATAGGTTGTTAAAGGGGAAAAAAAAGGGCCCCTTGGAAAACTTTTTGCTTTTTTCAGCGTGGGACTTTTGAAACAAAGCATTGTTGAAAAAAATATTGCGTTAGAGCTAAATGTCTACGCGGCTACTTAATTAAGGTTATCGTTTAATAAAGATTTTAATGAACAAATGTCATTGTATAGTTATTAAAAGCTATAAATAGTGATTCAAAATTTCAAATCAAGTTATAATAAACACTTGGTTAAAATTATATAATAAAATGTTGATGGTTCGAGTGATCTTACTTGAAGGGAAAATTATCCCAAAAATGCTTTTTTTTATAGAAACGGCAGATTTGAAGTTTCTAAAACCACTAAAAAAATTCCAAAACTATCTTGGAACGTTTGTTGAGACCGTGTTAAAATAAAGCCTTAATTTTGTTAACAAAAATTCACTTTTAATTTCAGAAAACATTTCACATGAACCGTTGTCAAAAATTAGATAATTTTTCTTTTTCCGATTGTTTTTTAAATTCTAAAATTTAAAATGTTTATACTTTTCCCCTGAAATTCAAACCCCTTCTTAAATTACACGTAATTTCTGCAGGTCTGTAACCTATTTCAGCGCTCTGGTAGGTCACCCCCCTTTGTTGTAATATATATTATTGGCTCGTGAGATAAGTTATTAAAGCCAAAGAGTTAACGTTATAATGTAAAAAGGTTGAAGGAGAGTAAAAAATAAAGAACTGCACCGGTAATTGCTTGGCGAAAGGATACAAAATAAAACACTGGATAAAAGAGAATCTTTAATGTAGTCGGTTGAGCCATGCTCCCGGATATAATACTTCTTTATGTGCACCGCGTCTTCTTACCAATACGGGCAAAACGAGTATTTACACCGAAGGCATATGGATTTGGAAGGAAGAATGTGTGGGGTAATGTCTACGCATTTGCGCAGAGGAATTAGTAGAAAAGTGATTGGTTAAAAAACACTCAGTAAACCATGCCAGGATTCTAACCTCAGCCCGCCCATCAATGGCAACCATACTACACGAGTATGACGCCTTAGCCCCATTGTTGATTGATTCAAATAAAATAATTATTTAACAGGGCACAGTAGTACACTCTAAGACTATTAGGTTGTTTTTTTATCGGGCTATTTTGAGGCCTAATGCTGTCATTCACATAAGAAATATCTCGGTGGGTGTATATTATGTACCTTCAAGAAGGAGGGCGCCCTTAATGTTGATAAAATCCAACAGCTGGCTTTGGGGAAATTAAATCAAGATACTCCACCACTCCCAAGGGCAGGGCGGGCACACACGTGTGAGATCAGGTTTATTAAAAAGTGCAGTCCTGCCGGCTCGCCATGAAGGAGTCGACTACTACGTCTGTAGTCGGCTATTTATCTAACGGGCACTTTCTAAATACAGGTCTATACCAAAAACAAGCCGTACAAAATAGTATATAGAATAGTATCAACTATCATTGAACATTCAAAATCATTGTTCAAATAGTTTTTGGTAAACTAATTTTAGAAACGTGTTATGGATATGGATTTGAGCTCTGGACCTTTGACTTAGTTCAACACTGCTACTCCGAGCGAGCTGACCAAATAATAAAATAGTTATCAATACTCAATACACACTTCTTACACACAATGTCTGCAGATTTTACAGGCAAATTGTATGAACCATGATTACAAAAATGCGTTGGTAGGATACTCAGTGGTTCTCTTTAGCTATGAATAACCTGGGTAGTTTAGTCGGTAGAGCAATAGCGGAACGTTGGAATCCTTAGCATGGATAAGTTTTCGATCATATCAAACAACATAGAACCATCAACCCGAAATGGGGACAAAAAGCGTTTCATCTAGTCTGGTTTGCTGAAAACAGAAAAGTTAATGTTTGATTCCAAACGAGTGAACAGGAATGTTATTTTTATAGTGGTTTCCCGCTCTGCCTACACGAATACGCAGCTACATTTTCTCTAAATTATACCTGTCATCTATTAGTGTAAATTTCGTATAGTCTGGATGAATAGTAAGACGCGGTGCACGTACAAACAGATAATCTAAACAAAGCCCAAGACACCCGTTCTGTGAGCTACTAGAGACGATCTAGTTACTCTTTGTTACGTTATTAGGCTGCAAAGAAGGCAAGAGGCGGTCTATGTTCTGGAGAGGACAGCACAAACACAGATGGCGACGTGTGAAGGTTCCCGTTACACGAGTGGTCTGGAAGGGAAACCAGGTGAGCCGAGTGGGTCAGGATGTGGGCAACTAGAACAGCCCGCATCCTGTACGAGACACACTCCGCAGCCGTCGGATGGCACTGACATAGTGAATGCATTCTGACTGCACTAGCCTGCAGTGATGCCCTTATACTAAGCTGACCATTCATGCCTATTTTCCCCCTCATAGCCAAAATATATTTATGACCCAGACTAAATTTAAAATTTATTTTAGGTACACTTTCTGAGGAGACCGATTTATTAGCAGTAGAGAATGTCTGCGAGCGAGAACAAAAGGGTCTACCAATTTTGCAGAGAAAGGTATTTTCAAACATCTCCAGGGTTCTTTTACATGCCACAGTCGATATGGGACCGACACGGCTTTACTTCCCCTCCGAAGGAGGTTGTGCTACGGAATTTTATCGCTCACGAAAAAAATCCGTCAATTTCAGCTGGGTTTGAACTCACGAACATTGGGTCCTGAAGAGTTGTACCCCTTAGCCACCGAGGTAAATATATATATTTCATAGATGTAATTTATTGACACACACATAAATAACTTACCTACCTTATGCTGTGTTATGTACCATTTAAATGGCAACAATATGACGACTGAAAGGTTTTTTCTTAACCAAACTTACTAAAAATTAGGATTATGATAGGAAAACTGGCCTTTCATGTATATTGTTATAAAAAATCAGTGTAGGCGTTATACCTTCTCCGGCTCCCAGCTGTAGCTTAAGCTGTCTTCTAAAATGCCAAGAAAAAATGTCACTTTGCCTATGATCAACTGCACCTTCATTGACAATTAGCTAGCTTGCACTATGTCACTGGAGTCTACATTATTAGTTTTAATCCCGTAGCTCTGACTTTTATAAGACCTGTTCATATTTAAATAGGATAAATGACTGTTAGGACGACCGTTATGTGTCTGTTCCCTATCAAACCTCAGGGAGAGTAGCCCATTGTCGACTGTTTCGTCGATCTAGCCTGAGAGTTGCCACGCATGTCACATACAAATCTGAAGGCGGCGATATTCGTAAGAAGTCATCCAGGGGGAATACCAATATCAAGGCAAGCCAACAGTCAAACAAACTCTAAGAATGGGAGGCCAGAGTCCAGGATATCATGGTTCGATTCCCAGGAATTGCCTATATCAAAATAGTAGAAATTTTAGAAATAATGTATTGTCCAAAATTTATAAAGGGGGTTATATTTGGCCAAGACATGCAAAATAACTTAACCAAACACAGCAACAACCAACTAAAGCCTCAGGATTTGATCATAGTGTAAAGCCAGATCCAGTGCACCCAGCCGGTGTTCGAACATTGACCTCTTCCATCAACGGGTATCCAGTCTACTTGGGTGTGACCACCGATGCGGATGCCTTCGCCTAATGAAATGATGGGAAATCTAATGGTGGTTGGGACTTACAGTGCATTCGGCGAGGTGATCGGATTCAGTCAGACAGGGCATGTCAGTCACATTAATTGTCGACTTAAACGTGTTTGTTAAACTGTTGAATGTACAGTCAAATTTACGTAGGAAGGGCCATTTAGGAAACACATTTCTTTTTTCTGTAAACAACTTTATTACTATTAATTCCTTTAACTCCCGATGTAGATCATAAGGCCGTAACAAAGCTTCGATATTCCAGCTATTCTTTGTTGCAGTTTCTATTGATGGGTTAATTTCAGCTGGAATGAGTTTCCAGCCCACCTAACCCATATATGTCTACGAGCGAGCCCACAACAATAACATTTTCGCACAAGAATTGGGCTGTAGTGTGGGAAAGCCCTGGTGATTTTAGTGGATAGTTGATTGTTATTAATTAAAATCTATCCATTTTATTCGCTAGGCTATCGACTTATTAGTGTGTATGCTGTATATCTTCAATAGTTATAACTATCACCTTGCTCGACTGTAGGTGCAGGTGATTTGAGGACCCACGCCACTACAAAATGTCGGCCCACGCACCAAAGCAGTCCATTCATGCCTTCTCGACTCCTACAGACAGAGTAAGTCAATAAACTAGCGGCCGGGGCCTCGTGGCCCACGTCCAGAGCCTGCGAGCAACTAGTGGAACCTGTCCGAGAATGCAACTCATGCGCGAGGACGTGAGTGGTTTAGACTAGAAACTTATCACCGCTTAAGTCCGTTCTCAACTTTCTCGGGGCCTTTCAAAACCGCTTGTTTTGGTTAAGTTACATTGCGCCACGTCTTAATACAAATCATGGGCATATTTACAAATTTATGTATTGGACAATCAATTGAGGGGAGCGAAATACACTGAGTCCCGGATGAAGAAAATGTGAATGAAAGATATTGGGGGAGGGGGGGAGGGTTAGAGGTGTGTATATTAAGTTTGGATACCACGGGGTCAAATAAACGACTTACGATAGCATCAGTCGTGTACTTACCTAACTTTTGGTCAAGAAGCCCTCGATCGTGCTCTTCTACAGGCGGTGGTCGTCGTGGTCAGTCACCTGAGAGTAGACCAAGTCCAGGTGCGTCCGTTGTGACAAAGTGGATGTTGACATGTCAATATCTTTCCCTTGACTGAGACAATATTGATTGAGAACGGCCAGACACATAAACTGGTCCACTACTACGGCTGGTCAAGAAATTCAGGAAAATACACGGTCGAACAATCGACCTCGTGAGAACTTAGCTTTAAACTAAATTGAGTGCATCCACATGTAGAGTGGGAAACCGGCTAAAGCCATACTTGCGACTGGTAGCCGCGACAAAAGCGCTAATGCCAATGCCCGAAATGCATATTCTGATGCTTTCAGAAGGTAAGCACGGGAACAAATATGACTGACACGATACTATAGATCAAACCATTATTTTAACCATCAATTAAAGTGGCGGCTTGTTTTGTGGGGGTGGTCGTACTACGCGACTGTCTGGCGACAGTGAATTGCTTACAAAATTGAGCTACAGTAGCCCCATGGCTTCTTTGGTGCTGACTGACAGCTCACAGCTAAAAGCTTTGAAAAGTTACCAGACCAAATTATGTATCCCTACGTCGAACCATATGATCTGCAAAAACATGTATTTAGCAGCTGTCACTCAGTACCAAAGAAGCCATGGGGCTACTGTACTTTGGAATACCCATTTAAATATCCTGGCTTGACGTTCCGGCGTCTTGGAAGCAGGCAGCAAGTATGGTTGTGCGTGCATCTCTCAGTGAATAGTATTGGCGGGAGTAGCTCGAGTAATGGCAATTCTCGGAAAGGCCCAATGAATGAATGGCAGATAGAGATTAATATACACCAAGGAAACCAGCTCAACGTTTTAAGATATTTCAGTAGTATTCATTATAGCTGAAGTAAGGAGAACTATGGAATTATAATAATATGAAGAACGTACTTAATTGTTACATTCGTTTAAATTGATTGGTATAACTTCTTTGGTCAATTAAATCAAGATAAAAATAATAAACATAACGTGCAAGATGTTATGTTTATTATTTTTATCTTTATTTAATTGACCAAAGAAGTTATACCAATCAATTTAAGAAAATGTAACATCTAAGAACGTTCCTTATATTATACGTTTTAAGCAATGCCAAGTCGATATTGTGAAACTTGGACTGTTATAACTAGACAATAAACTTAACTGTCCAAAAGTAAAAACGCTACAAAGCATAGATGATAGTTCAATTTCAAGATTAAGAAAATGAGAAAATTTGTTATGTTAGTATTATTTAAGCGTTAGAACATTTTTTCTGTCTTTTAAGAAAGGTCTACGTTATCCTATTGTGTGTTTAGTGCACCGCGCTAATTTAGAAGAAATGTGCCATAATTTGAGTGGAGTAAAAGTGGGAAGCCATTTAGAAAAACCCTCTTCCATACATTTGGCCGGAATTCCAAACCCGACTTCTCCCGTCACCAACAAACCAGACACCCGCTTCGGTGGCCGCGTGGTTCAACGCGCTACTCTCGTTTTGGAATATACTGCCGCAGACGGGAAGATCGGGTTTCAATCCCGGCCGGGTGGACTGAAGTTTTCTTTAATAAATGGTTTTCCACTCTCCTTCCACGAAAATGTGGGTGCATTGGCTCTCAATTAAACCTTCCTAGTCTCTAAACCATTAGTGTAATTAGTAGATAAGCGTATAACCCGAACGGGTAGTAAGGCGCGGTACAAAAAAAAATAGGCAAGACTAATGCTTCTGCTTGCGTGCACATAGGTGCGGGTAAGAGCTCTTAAGCCCGTAAACATATTATAAGTGGATATAGAAAATGTTGTTTCATTTTTATTTGCAGTCTTGCCGTTTTAGTAAAATGCTGTATTCGTCACGAAGAAAACTGACACACTGACTGACCTTGATGCTAAGAATGGTACTAGCCCGCTAAAGGTAGGGGACATATACCATTAGGTAAGACAATTAAAGCGTTAAGTTGCGTCGAAGGGCGCCATTTCCACGAACAAGTATAATTCAGTAGAAAGTAGGCTGATTGAAATAAACTACCATGGTCAAGTGGCCTGACACTGAGCTACTCCCAAGGAGGAAAACATTTACATGAAGATTCTCGTCACGGTACGGCCAAGGAAGTTTCACCGCGAACTAGAAATGAATACAAACCTCCTTGGGACCCGAGAAGTAACGAGCAACGTTATTATATCAGACCGGTTCATTTATCTTCTGTAGAGCGACATGTTGTTTAAGATAAGTATCTGGGCATCGCACAAGTAGACATTGTTTATAAGAGGTTAACTTTAAATGGAATAGAAGGGGGACAACACGAAAGTAAAATATTTTCAGGTCAAACGCTACAAATAATTAAAAAATATTTTGTTCCATTTAACGCGTGGTATGTAGTGACAAACTTTGATGTTTTGGAAGATTTCCTCTAATTTTGTCAAGGAGATTTTTTCCCACCTATTTCAATGGAACTTTTTCATTCGGGATATACCAAGCCCACAATTTAGTTTGATTTCTCCTGAGGACGTTGATACCCTAAACATCAAATGAGTTATAAGAAAGCACTAACACCGATTCTAGTCCTCTTCTACTACTTGTCTATAAACTACAGAACTTTGTTATTGAATATGTCACTAACGTCGGGTACATTGTAGACCATATTTTCTAAACGAGAATCAAAGCATTTAAAAATATGGCTCCTTCCCCTAGTATTTAATTATAAAAGTAATTATGATTAAAAAAATTATCAAAAAATATTCATCCCTACTAATACATAGCCTACTCATATAATATGGTAAGTATGGGTCCTACATTATCAAATAAACGTTAAAAATGGACTGCAATCATATTTAAGACATGACAAGCATTTAGGAAGTATAAAATATTTCTTTTAAAATAAAGTGATGGATTCAACCGATTTTCAGCCAACTTGGTACACAATGTTCCTTCGAAAATCACCCAATTCATGGCTAGTTGGTGAAACGATTTCCTAAGTTAGTATAATTTAAGATTACAAATAATTAGCAGCACTGAACATTTAAAAAAATAGGTTGTAATCTAATCAGTCAAAGGTGGTTCGAGCTCAACATATTATTTCTTTAGCTGGTAGTGCGGGTTTTCCTTTTAAGTTCAGCCACTCCACAGCTTTCATTGATAAGCAATATTAAAAAAACAGGATGAAAATGGCCCATTCCATCCTGTATTTAATATAGCACCGCACTTGAGGCGTACTCAATCTATGAATCTGGCCCTAATAGAGAATAAATGTGAGCTAATGTTTTTAGGAAGAAAAAGTACACCCTAAAGACCTCCTTGCACGTATGGTTATGTGATCCCGAAATTATGCACGCAATTTTCTCTTAAATCAACCTGTATGTATGAAAATTAAGTGAAATCAAATAGAGGGCTTTTGAACCACCAAAGCAGTAAAATTGGTCTAGTACATAAGACCCACCCTTCTCCAACTTGGTGAAGAAATTCCCCTTGCCCTCCTCTAAAATCTGACGCCAAGATCAGAAGAACCTCCCTCTAAGAATATGTGACCAACCTGGTACAGAAGACCCCCCCCCTTCTCCAAAATCAGATTGCCTGGTACAGAAGGTCCTTCCTATAAGATCTGAAACCAGCCTAGCAAAGAATACCTCTCCCCCTTCTCCAAAAGTTGAGACTAGCCTGGCACAGAAAGCTTTCTCTTTTAAATTCTAATAATGGTCATCAATGTATGCTACCGGCCTGGTATAACCCCCCCCCCCCAATTTCAAGATATTCCAACATGGTAAAAAAGACCCCCTCCTTAAATAAATGTTAGCAGTCTTGTACAGAAAACTCCCTTCTCCAAGATTTGAGACCAGCTTGGTTAGATTGGTCTGATGACCTCCCTCCTTCAAAATATAAAATCATAATGGCACAGGTCACACAGATAAATTACACCGAGGCCATTGTTTCAGGAGGAAACAGTGTTGTCAATTCTTTGTGACCAATTCAATCATCCAACGCAACAATGGGGAAAGGGTGTAAAGGTAATAAAGGAATAACCAGAACCTAGATCTCCGTGGCGAATTCCTCACGACCTTGCAAATGGTATATATATTGAACCGCGTGACGACGTTGCAAAACTCCGCCAAGAAAGCCAAACGTTCAAGGTCCCAAATGAATTTGTAAGGAGACAAATAACTTCCTTCCGTTTATCAGCGTTCAGCATTTATTAGTGTGGTGTTCACAGTAGCTTAACTCTGGTGGAACAATTAGTGTCTGGGACCTCATTTTGAGTAAGCTCCGAATTCTTTCCACATGAACCTCAAGGTTTTTATATTTTATAAATATCAAACTGATGAAATGCGTCATTCTGGCCTAAATTCGATGCACCACTTTTTCCCTATCCGGGCTAACCGTGTATGCTCACTAGTGAAAAAAAGATTTAAAGATAGAATTCAGAAGAAATGTACCCCACGTGTGTCGTGGAGGGTGAGGGAGAACTAATTTGTAAACTCCGCACCAGTACACCTATCAGGGGTTTGAACCCCGAATCTATACATCAGTAACAAACCAAATAGGATGAGACTGAGGTACTAGCCAGCGGAACTTTTTTTTTCCTTATTATACATTTGTCCTGACATCTTATTTTACTATAAATCAGGACTTTTTCTGCTCTGTTCATATTACAATATACCTTCTATATAGTTAATCTAAAAATTTTATACATAAACTTTCTGGAATATAAACATATACTACTACTAAAACTACTTGTCCTTTTATTGATCATTACCAATTTACATCGACTTGTGCCTGTTACTAGCTCTGTTTACTATATACTAATACTATTATTTAATTAATGATAGCTTATAGCTATACTTGTCTCTCTTTCCCTATAGAAGTTATTTTGGCTATAAAAATTTTTTCCCTTTTGATATGCCTGCCTTGGACTTAAATCTAACTTAACCTAACTTATACCTAGTGCCGTCGTCTACACAATCAGTTTATATCTTTTCCTTGTAGGGAACCCCATTTTCTTTTTCTTCTCTGGTCACTTCCTACCGTGGCCAGTCGACATCCTGGAGTGCTCGATAGCTCCAACCCAGCATAACGCTTGTTTCCAAGCGAGCAGGGCTCTTCGAGTAAGGAACAGCTTCCGACGTCTCATCCGTATCCACTTACATTCCTTCTCCCCTAGCCGGTATTCCAGGCGTCCCTGGTTCATCAGCGATATTCATCACTGGTATCCCTGAGACTCCTTTCCTCGGCTTGAACTCTAGATGTATCCAGAGTTCATCAAAATCTAGTCCACCCTTCCTTTTATTACACTTTCTGTGTTTTGTTTCACCAATTTTATAACGCCTGGTCTAAGTCTGATGTTTCTTCTCCTTCTCCGTCTCCCTCGTAACTTCTTCCTCAGTTGTTTCTTCCTGTCTGTTTTGTCTCAAGTCTTGGTGCTGTCTTTGTCTTCTTTCTTTTAGTTCGTCCTTATGTTTGTCCCTTTCTGCTTTCGATACCCTGACCACTATCTCATCGAGTTAGCTCCTCCACCAGTCTACATTCCTCAATATATGGTATATGGCATTGGCCTGTATAGGAATTAGTAGCTCCTCCGCTCTTTCCCTTTCCGTAAATATACATTCCAAGGTCACGTGTACCGGTGTCGCCTCTCTTCCGCAACAGCAAAGACTGGTTTCACTCATGTTCATCCTAAAGAGGGATGCTCGATATGGACCATGCCCTGTGATATTGTGGACTAGCCCTGGGAAGGTTGAAGATGCTTCATTCTCAGTCTTTCTTGTAATTTTTTAAATAATTGGAATGTCCTTCTACCTGTTATACTCTCTTCCCAGTCTGCTTGCCACTCCCGCAGGAAGGTTCCTCATATATCATCCTTGATACTTAGACCGTTATTTGTTAATTCTATTACTTTGTCTAACTTCACTTTTCCAAACCAATATCCTCTTTCCTACCTTTAAGTCTATGGGCCAGACACCTAAGATTTCACATAACGCGTTTGTTAGTACAATTTTGTAGGCCCCAGAAAATCTCATGAGAATTTTCCTCTGAAGGCCTCTGAGTTTCCTTTTAGCTCTGTCCCCTCTCAGTTGTTGTGCCCACACTCCTGCTTCATATCCCACTATGGACACAAGCAACGTTTGATGGTATAGTCTAGTCAGTTTTAAGGGCAATAAATAAAGTACCGGTAGCGAGTGTGATACTAGGGTCCGCACAGTGGGGCCAAATCCCGAAAAGCTGGCCAAAAGTCGATAAATACTTTTTTTTTTATTATTTAAAGTGTAGGGTTGGATAGAATGATATTTGAAGTGTCTAATGGCACAGTTAGGAGGGGTTGATCATGTAAACCTGGTGGTTAAAATTCAGTGTCAAGGTGACCTTCGCACAAGTAGCATCTGAACCGCACTTGAGAGATAAATAACGTTATGTTCAGAAATTGGCCGAAATTTGTACTGTTCATCATATAAAATATTTTTTTAATATAATTATAATAATGTGTAACAAAATATAACGATAAATATTTTTCTATATTAATAATTTTAGCCACTACGCAAAAATGGATTACAGTCTACAGTCATGATTAGCTCCGTGGTAGAGTGGACTAAGTGCGGGTCCTGTAGTTTCTGTTCCCGGTTCGATTATTGCATGATTTTTTAAATCTATATAATAATTATTGAATAAAACTGTAGTGTCACTTAAATTGAGACTACAATTTTATAAAATAATTTTTAAACAAAATATTGCAAATTTTGATTTAGACTTTAAATGATTTATTTTTAAATATTACCGTTTCGATTATAAGAAAAATGAAGTATTACAAAAATTAAGTGGTTTCAAAATCATTTCTAAATTTATTTTACTATTTAAATAGAATGTTATTTTTTTGTAAGAAATATAAAATAATTAAAAGCTAAAATTATATTATTACTATGTTAACTTTGCCCCCAATCTCCACTTTTACTAAGTTTATCCTTAAATTGATTTCTATCGGTTTGGTAGATTACAGAATTATTTAATTTAAAAGTTGATGGCTTTTCTGTTTAAATATTTGTTTTTTTAATAATAATTTCACCTGGTTTTGTACGTTATTATATTATTGGGTTAGAGTAAAGCTTATGGTTTTTTATAATTCTAGTATTTAATTTCAACAAACACATAGGTTTTTTCCCGGTTTCATGGGTTATTGGGCTATAAGCTTTAAAGGTTATGGTTTCAATACTTAAACGTTTTATTTTCTTCTAGAAAATCTTTTATTTTGTTACATAATACATTTTTCCTGGTTAATAAGGTGTATTATATGTTATTTTGATACATTTTATGTTTTTAAACATTTATGTTCGCCATGTTGGAACCATCATTTATTATTTTGCAATTTTGACTTCGGTTTTGTAATTAGCGACCTCGAAAACACCTAGGTATCAAGTTTCGTAGAAAATGAATAAAACTTTCATAATTTAGCCAGCTTTTATGAATGTAGAACCGCCATTTTCTTCTTCTTTCAATTCTGACTTTGGATTCATAAACGAGACCTTGAAAACCCCATGTACAAATTTCATACAAATAAAAAAAATTTTTT
>JBCFYV010003247.1:0-29219 GCA_039000515.1 Timema cristinae
GGGTCAAAACCCTAGCAAGGATGCAAACGTACCAGGTCGGGTAAACCCGATAGGTTTATTGCAAGTGATATAGCTCTTTAAAGTGCTAGGGTCACCGATAATCGGAGTTTTACGTTACCGGGATTTCCCTTCGCAAGAATCGACCCCAACCCCCCCTCAAGTTCAAAGGGCCTGGGGGGACTGTATAACTTTACCGCCCGAAAAAAAAATTATTACTTTTCGTCAATGTTGGGTTTTGGAAATTGAACGTGGCCAGTTTTATAAAGTCCGATAAACCCATTCTTTTTCACGATTCTCTTCTCCGACAGGAATGCAAGGGTATTTCCCTCTTTCAGTTTCAAAATTTCTGCCCTGCATGTAATTGTCATGGGACATTTTTAAAGTTCTAACGTCAACGTGAGTTTTTTAAGGAAAGCTAAACAAAGTTTGCCCGCAAAAAACCGGCCCCGTACTTTTTGATCCCGGTATGTTTAAAGGGTAATGGGATTCCTCTGAGATATTAACAATTCGACTTTGGCCTTAATAAAGGGGCTTTATTGGGTTTTTTAAACCCCCGTTAAAACCCGTTTTATTTTAACGCCACCCAATGCGAAACCCTTCCCACTATCATCGCAAGATTGATGATGAGGGCCTCATCTTCCAAGGAGGCCCCTTTTGGGTAAAGCATCCCTCGCAAATATTTCCCTAAAGAAGGGTTTTTTAAACCCTGGGCGGCGTACGGGCCGCAGACCCGTTTCAGAAAAGGGGCACGTTTAGGTAGCCCTTTTAAATTTTCCCGGGAAAAAGGGTCGTAGTGAAATACCCTTTCCCCCCATAGCGATAGCCGAGCGTACGATTATGTCCTGAGCCTCGTTCAATTGTTTCGTATTCGCCTTAGCACTTTGTAGGGCCCTTGGTGATTCCTGCGGCTCCCCCGGGCGAGGGCTCCAAGCGCTGCGATCAAAGGTAGTATGGGTAGAATTCCTCCCTTCTTTTTAAACGACGTCTAGTAATATAGGACGTTTGCTGACGACGTTGATCTTCTTCTTCTTTAGACCTGAAACCCCTCTTTACTTTAGCTTTCATCGCGTTGGTGATTGCCCCCGCGGCGGCTTTCTCACCCAACTTCCCAGTCTGGCCGAGTAAACTTTTCCACGATTTCTCGATAAGGGTTTACGATCGGGGATATGACGTCCTGCAAGATCTTTCCCCCTTTGAGGAGGCGATATCGTGATCTTTACAGTGTCGATTTTTAACTCTTTATTCCAGGAAACGCCCCGTTTTTAATCTTTTTTTCCAACTTTGTTCCCGGTCCGCAGTACTGGTATCCGGGTTTTATGCGCCCTTAAACGGAAAATTATTGATTATCTTATCCAACAAACCTCCCCCTCTTTCCCCGCCTCATGACACGTACTGATTGCTTTTTTATAGGTTCGTCCATTTTATGATGGGAAATAGTCGTCAACATGGGGGGTTTGAGAAACAGACAGACCCCTTTTAAAATTTCACAACAAAAGAACATGAGAGGGAGGAGCTTTTTCCCCAGAGACACGGACGTTGTTACCTGATACTATCCCTGCTTTATCTGTGGACCATCGAATTGCGGAAAACCAACGGCCCTGATCACCGGGTTTGGGGGAAACCCCAACGGGGTTTTCCTTCAAGAACGTGTAAAAGTTTACTCCCAAAAACGTTATACCCGCCTAAGTATCAACGGGTTTTTCGAAGGTCCTCTCAAATCGTTTTAAAAGGGATGGGCTATTTCCCTTATTCCGACAAAAGCGGGGAAATTATCCCGCCGTCCGAGGGTGAACCCCACTCGTATTCAAATTTTACGGGCGTCCCCTTTGCGATAAACAGTTTAATATACAGGCTTATTTCAGATGGGTAGACATAAGGCCATAGATGTTCTATCTCTGTCGACGACTCGCGCACCCCGAAACAATGTTGAGAGATAACGCAAATTTCTACCCTTTATTCGGGGATGGCGATACGAACCTAGACATGTCTACGAGATCACGTGAACAGATTGACTTTCAAAAAATTCAAGCTGGTGTGCTCGCTGTTTTGGAAGAAAACAAGTATGATTTTCTCGTGTTGAGAAAAAGTTTCATGAGATCGATAAAGGACGATATCGCTACGGGTTCGATAACTTTATCTTGCACGATTGAGGCGAAGCGCGTTCAATACGCGATAAGACTTTAAATGTCGTCCATATCTATATTCGTCATAGTCTCTAACAAAATAGATCTCTCATCGATCAGAGGGAAATCTAACTCTAAACTCTCAAGGGTATTACGACGCTAGATCGAAAAGGATCGTCAACGTCGAGCCACCCGTCACATCTAAGGATGTCTTTAACAAGTTTTTACGTCGATAGGATGGATGCGAGACATAGTAACGAGCAGATAGTGGGCTCTCAACACTGCCAAGGACCTCATCAAAGGACAGATGGAATCGCTGATTGAGGATTTGGAGAACATCGAGTGAAAATACATCAACTTTGAGAAGAGTCTCGCAAGGGTAGAGGAGGTGCGGAAATTTCTCTCACAGAGGATCGTCCTCAACGAAAATAAAACAACGCTTGACGTTTTAGGTTCTAAGCTGCTAAGCCTAGAGGAAGCTTTCGAGATACAACGAACCATTTACAACGATTTTATAGCCGGAGGTGTACTACGTTAAGGGCCGGATAACAACAAGCTTTACGATGCAGACGGTATAGTTTTGCGAAACATAGGTATGCCCTCATTACCTTCAGACGCCCCGTCTAAAGCTTATGTAGACTCTAGGTTAACCGCAGTTTCAACTACATCTACTTGGATTCGAAACCTCTGAAGAAAGAGGGGAAAAACATTTCGAATTGACTTAACGGTGAAACGCGGTTATAAGTTCAAGAGGGCGGGCATCGTTTCAACGATGGTCATGAACTTTAAAGATATTATTTGCTTGCTGAATCTTAAAATTATCGACGCCCCTCCTTTCGAGGTGTTCAAAGATGCTAAATCTTTCATGATAGAAACACGCTCGACGACGACGCCTCAGATTTTACACGTCGAATTAGGTTTTACTTACGTTTAGATATATATGAACCGTTTCTTCGTCGTAAGAGACATTCGCACCTTACATCAATGTCGACAAGGTTACGGAGGATATCATAAAAGCGAGTAAGATTATTACAAGAAAGTATAAGCAAACTACGTGATGCCCGGCACGAGTCGGGCACGTAGCGAATGAAACGTTCAACTATCACGGAACCTCTAAACAAGATGGTGAAGGCGCTCGCCGAACCCGAACCCGAAGCCCCCCGAGAGATCGCAGAGCAACCATTTATTGGATACTTATCTTTATTTGTCTCATACGCATTTTTGATAAGAAAATAAGGGTACGTCATGAAGGCGACTCTACAAGTCGGAGATTAAAGCTATCGTTTTTCGACGGGAAAGACGGAACATACTTCTCAACAATAAGACGGTACCGTATAAATCGAGGACTATTAGAATTACTCTTCCAGAAGAGCAAAACCCGCGCATTATACCAAGGATGATCTTGAAAGTATACAAATCTATGCTCGAAGAAACGAACGCGCATCGGTGAGAAACGACCCTTACGCCTGTTATCAAGATGCGGGCGGGGATCAAAGTATTCGCAATCAATCAAACCTATGTTTGAAGAGGAGCTCGAGGGGGGAAGGTTTATACAAGATGGCGACGGAAGAGGCTTCGATTATACCTATTGGGGACGATCCTAAAAGAATTGGTTTGATCGATTACGACTCTTGCACGCAATCTACCGAGCCGGACATTTTCCCCCCACCATAACGAGATCGTTTCCATCATCGAGGAATTAAATCGAGGCGGGAATCATCGTATAAAGACATTTAACTCTTCGATATTTTATCATAATCATGGGCCAGTGTCAAGTGGGAGATTGCGCGCGACTTTCATCGTCCGGCAAGACGACGATTCCCTCGAAACATGTTAGCGTACGAAGGCTTGAACGAGCTCCTTCAGGGGTGATCTGGTAGAGATGATACCCTACTCTGGTTCGAATAAGGGATTCAAGTACCTTCTCACCGTCATCGCGTGTATTTTTAAAGGGCTTGGGCCCCCACCCGTCAAGACTAAGATGGTAAGAAACGTCAGCGTTGCAATGGCTCCCTCCTCGACAAGGTAGTTTTACCTCGTGTAAACGGTCACCTTCAAACGGATAACGGTTCGGAGTTTTACAACCAGAATTCAAAACACTCATGAGGAAAAGAGGATCAATCTTATTCTACATACGCAAAGGTCAAGGCTAGCGTCGTTGAACGATTTAATATCGCACCTTCTCAAGAACATGATGTGGAGGAGGTTCACGGCTAAAGGATCGTATCGATGTATCGATATGATCGACTCCTTACTGGACGAATACAACCGTACGGTGCACTCGACCATAAAGATGAGACCTATAGACGTCAAGGACGATAGACTTTTACATACAGTCTATAAACGTTTCAAGAGCTCGGATTCCACGCCGAACGTATTTAAAGTGGGGCGATATAGTCCGTATCAGCAAGTATAAGGACGTTTTAGAAAAGGGTTATACCGCAAACTGGTCGACTGAACTGTTTAAAATACGCAAGGTGGTCGAGACTAATCCCAGGACCTTCCTACTCGAAGATATGAAAGGTAACCCTATCACGGGCGGTTTCTTACACTAAGAAACTTAGAAAGACTTCGTTTCCCGACGTCTACCTCGTGGAGAAATAGTCAAACGTTCCGAAATAGAGCGTACGTCAAATGGTTAGGTTCGACTCGACACACAATTCGTGGATCGATGCGAAGATTATAGAGGGGGTGAGGGTATGTTCACCCCTCCATCCCGAGCAATAAAGCGACCGGGAGGGAGTGAGACGCATCTCATTCGAAATGTTTAGACGGTTGGTTATCGTCTGGAGGACATGAGTGAAATTAAGATCTCAGACAACAGCTTGGAATACTACATCGCGAGAGCCGAGAAGGGTTACAGCGAGTGTTGCGACTCTTCGGTGCACTGGCTCGGATGCCATAATCCGGGAATGTACGAGGCGAGTCAGTCCGTCGAGAACTGTTCAACATCATGATGCCGTCTACAAGCTGAAGGAAGGGGACGAGCCACAAATTCTCAGCGAAGACGCTCCCCTGCTCGACGAAGACGCTTTGTGCATCGAACTGGATCGATCGAGCGGGAGAAACTCGACCACGTCAAAAGCATCTCTGAACTCGAAAAGTATCGGGTCTACAACGTTCGTCGCCTGGAAGGAGACGAAGAGAAACAGCGAGCCGGAGGACGAGCTGAACATCGTGACGCTGGACTATGTGGGTAAAGTGCGTCTTCCAGGTAAAAACTTTGGCGCGAGATACAGAAGTCGGTTTAACGCGTCGCAGCGCGGACTGATCTATCTAGGCGACGACAAATACAAACTTTTCAAGTGGTGAAAGACTAATACGTATGTGTATGTTGAAAAAGACTAAGACTTTGAGAGAGAGAGAGAGAGAGAGAGAGAGAATTTTGTACTGAATATATATGTATCAATGTAATTAAGAATATACTAGGTTTAAAAAAAAACTGTACTATTTATTTAGAGGTGAATAATACTTGTCCCTATCCTTAATTCCCAATCTTTGCTAGGACTGACCATCAGGGTTTGAGAGAGAGAGAATATCCTAAGGAGTAAGGGTTCGAGGGCCATAAGCCGCCCTCCCAAACCCAACTACGATAGGGAGAAAAAACACACCCAGGCCGTGCGAGAGACAACCCTTGGGAAGTGAAGCCGCATTTGCGTGGGGGTAGAGTGGATACTTCGAGACCCGTAGCTGTCCAGGAAAAAAACAACCAGACCGTGAGACAACCCTTGGGAATGAACCCGCATTTGCGTGGAGGTAGAGTGGATGCCGCACAAAAAAAGTCTCCCCTCGCCCCCCTCTCAGCCACCCGAGTCCTTATCCCCCCCCCCCTTACCTCACATCACCATATCTATCTCAGGAACCCTCCCACATCCAATTATGCAAATGAGTGTCGCCGTATTCTCACTTTACCCACCGTACCAAAAAAATAGTCTCCCACTCCACCCCACACCCAGTGCTCCATCCCCCCCCCATCCCCCCCTCCTACACAGCTCACATCAACATATCTAATCTCAACATCTCAGAAAAGCTATTGTGTGTCCTCGTATACCATAAACTCCCTTACTTATGTGAAGTGATAGGTGAGATTAGTCAACGTCAAGCTAGGTTTGTTTAGATTTTTTTTTGTAATAATATTGTATTGGTTATCTATACTAATATTATAAAGAGGAAAGATTTGATTTTTTGTTTGTAATGGATACACTCAAAAACTACTGGACCGATTTTAAAAATTATTTCACCAATATAAAGCTACATTATCAGCGAGTAACATAGGCTATATTTTATTTTGAAAATTTAATTTATTCCTCATAAAAATGTCGATAGTATATTATATAGTCGTTGGGAAAAAAGTTGGTGAACGGGGCTGAGGGTAGGGGTGAGGAAAGAGGAATGAGATGAAAATAGGAGGAAGGATAAAAAGAGGGAGGGGCTATACAGTGATGGTAGTACTTTATTTTTAAAAAAAATCAAGTAAAAAAAGTTTTGTTTTTATATTGACATGATGTTTGTTGTTTTGTTGATGTTTTACAGGATTATTTACAATATTTTTTTACGGGGAAGGGGGCTGGTATCAAACAAAATTAAAGTTGACTAATCTGATTTAGTAATTTGATTTCAATTATTCCCTTTAAAATCAAAGTGACGACATATTTTAACAATTCATAAATACAGTGGGGGGTAAAAAATCTTTTGTTATTTTTTCTAACTTCCCCTTTTTTTTCCCCACATCCACCAATAAATTTTAGAAAATTTGGTTTTCCCCTAAAGCTTTTTGAATGGTCTTAATCCCTAATTTTTAAAAATTAGATTTTTAATAACCCCCAATTGGAGACCCTTCACCCAGACTAATCTAATAAAACCCTTTCCAAAGAAGCATTTAGATCGCCCCAAAGCCCAAAAGTTTTTTAAATCGAAAACTAGAAGCCTCTTTAAGCTTTTTTTAATGGTCCCAATTATCAATCCTTTTGAAGATTGGACCTTTTTAAAAGGGTCTTTGAAGGGGTCCTTTCCCAATCCCGAAAGTGTTTTTAAAAATTTAAAAGATCAAATAAGAAATTTTTAGGGGGTTTTCTCGGGGAATTTTTTGAAAACTGAAGCTTGTTAAAAATTTTTTGGGAAAGTTTGTTTTAACCCCTTTCTTTCAGGCCCCTAGTTGTTTGTGGGGATTTTAAATTACTAAGGAAGCGGGGGAAAATTTTATTCAAGGGGAAAACAAATTTGCCCCCACCCCCCTCCTTCCTGCACCACTATAGCTTTTTAAAATGGAATAATATATAGGCCTAATCTTTTTTACTTTAAAAATTGTACTTGCTTTAAAGCTTTTAATATGCAATAAAAGGAAAACCCGCTTAGATTGAATGCCATTCCTTATGGTCCAATCCAGCATTTTGGGATAAACTTTTATATTTTTTAAAAAAAATAAACTATTTTTTAAAAAGTGGGCCTAACCCAGGCGCCCTGAACCCAAATCATTATCCAAGTGTTTCTTTCTGAATTTAAAAAATTTAGCAGAGATATTGAAAAAGGAAAAGACGGTTCAATTTTTAAAAATATTAACAAATTTTGGAAAAACTATGTTTAACAAAAAAAGGGCTGCAAACAGTGTGTAAAAAAGGGTTTACAATTGATACTAAAGGGAAAATAAACCCCTACTTTAATCACTGAAAAGTAATAATTCTTCCCTATAGTATGCAAGATAGTTTACAGTTTTTTTCCCCCAAACTAATAAAAATTCATTGGGATTCCCAATTAAAGTCACTTTAAAATTTAAATTTTTTTTGAAAAATAAAAAAAATATTTTAAAAATAAAATTTATAATGTCTTTAAGGAAACTTCATTTAAAATTTCGATAAATTTTTTAAATTTTATGTAAAACCATTCCCCCGTCCCCCCCAAAAAGGGGAAAGGGGGGGGGCGGGAAAAGGGCAAAAAGCCTGGGGCCCCCGGGATTAAGGGGGGGAACCAGCATGGGGGGTCTGTAAAAAAAAAAGAATTTTTACCACCACCCCTCCCCCCCTTTTAAAAAAATTTTAACTCTCACCCCAAGGGAAATTTAAAAATTTTCGTAAGAAACCATTCTACAAAAGACTGCTAGTGACAATGTTTTGGCAAAAAAATGTTAGCAATTTGGCAACAAAAACTTATCAAAACAAATAAAGTAAAAAACCCTTAATTTTCAAGACCCACTTAAAAGAGATTTGGGGGTGCAAGAGATGCAGCACTTCGTGCTAGTGGAATGTTTTTGTTCAAGAACAAGAATAGTTGCTGAAGCAGTAGGAGTAACCTCAATTTCCCGAAAACCAAAAACCCAAAAAGGGAATTTAAAAAAACAATATTTCAAATATTTTTAACATAGAAATTTGGGTTTTTTAAAACTAATTATTTAAAGACAAAATTCGAAGCCCCAAAGATCCCCAAATGTGAATTATTCCCCCACACATTCGAGAAACCCAAACCCTTGGAAACAAATGGTAATTTTAACGAAAAAAAACAGCAAAATTTGTAAAATCCCATATAGAAATTTTTTTTGGGGAAAACATACAAGAACTAACCTTTAAAAATTTATTCAAAAGACATTTTTTCGGCATTGGAAAAAGGGGTAAACAATAATTTTAACGAAATTTTTGCAAAAAAAAACTAGGGAGTAATTTGCCAATTCTGTCTCCCCACCCAAAATTGTTTGTACAGTCCATTTTTCTGTTTCTTCAGCAAACGTCACTCAGAAAACTGGAAAATTCATTGAAAAAAAGGGCGAAAAGCAAAACCCTGGGCCCAAAAACACTTAATAAACCTAGAAATTTTGTAATAAAAAATTTTTTGGGCGAGCAAGTTGATTTTACTTAATTTAGGAAAAATTTTGCTCGGAAAAGATATAAATTATACTTAAGAGTAGTGGGAAGGGGGACGGCCAGAGATCCGGGCCTGTTTTCGGGATGGGGGTTTTAGGGCCCCCTTTTCTGTTACGCAAACATAGAAAATTAATACTTCCCCAAGAAAGCCCTAACAATAAAATTTTTTAGCATGATATCATCCGTATAAATAATGTTATAATTTATTTTTCCTTTAAAAAATAAATTTTTAGATAAAAAAACCCCTTTAACGCCTGCCCTCACCCTCAAACACTTGTCATGGCATTAAATTTTCCCTTTAGTAAAACAAAAATTTTAAAAAAAGAGAAAAAATCCAATCATTTTGAGTAAACATTACTTAACAAATCCCTTTCCCTGTGTTTTCAATACTCGCCCGTAATTCTTTTAATTTTTTAAAAGGGGTGGGTTTGGACAAACAAACCCTTTTTTTTAAAAAACCACAAAAATTGCCCCCAAATAAATAGAAAGATATAAAGGAATTAATTATTTAATTCATGTAAATAAAGTTAAATCATAATAAATTGCCCCCAACGTGGTTTTTAAATTTTTGGAAAAAAAAATCATTCCTGTTCATTATCCCGGTAACAAAAAGTATACCTTTTTAAGCATATTATAAGACGTCCCCACTCCCAAAAAGATCCCAAAGGGGTTGTTTTTCCCAAAAAAACCCCCTCACAAGATGGGGCCACTTACCTAATAAAGGGAAAGGCCCCCTCCTCCGGGATCGGGCTCTTCAAACCCGGCTTGCGACAACTTTTGCGCCGAGACGAAATTTCTCCGGAAAAAACCCGGCCCCAGAGCGGGGCCAAACCAATGAGTCCAGAGACCCCCCCCCTTTTGGGTTGAAAGGGAAATCGCTCAGCTTTGGGAAATTTTCCCGGGCTCATCACGAAACCCTAAAACATCGTGAAAGGGCTTTTTAATTAGTCAAACCACCCTTTAAACCATCGGTTTGTGCCATTAGGCTGACAGGGGTATGGCTATAACAAAATGGCCCTGGGTTTTGGGAATATTATTTTTAAATTTTTGAAAAACTTCGGGAACTAGAAGTCACACGTCTGGGGGAGGGGTTTATAAAATTTGCTTTTAGAACACGTCCCTGGCCTTTAGCGAGCAAACATTATCTTTAAAAAAAGGCCCAACAAAATGATATGGTTAAAAAAAAAAGATTAAAAAACCCATTTTGTGGCAAAAAAAACTAGAGGCACACGGGGCTATGAAAATGACTTGTGACTAAAATCTATGGGCACAACGAACTAAATATCGGGTTTATCTAGTCCAGGTTTCAAGTAACAAGAAGGTGAAATTTTAAAAACCTGAACCGTTTTAAAAAGTGTTTTTTAAACAAAAAGGGTTTTAACCAATATCCCTCCACAAATTTTCTGGTACCATTTCCTCAAAATTTAAACCCCTTCTGAATCCTTAACATATTATTTTATTAGTTCAACCCGAGTAACCCAAAACGACTAGTGAGACGGGGTAACAAACATATTATTCACAAACCCTTTTTGGGTTATTTCCATATGAAAAAAATTTTAACCAAATATGTTAAGGAACAGAAGATTGAATTTAGGGGGAATTGTACCCACCCTAAATACTTCTGGGGTTTTTGGGATCCCCAATCTCCCCGTCATGGGCAGCAAAGCCCTATTGCTAAAACCCGGCCTTAAAACTTTGTGGATAACGAGGGGGTAACAAAAATATTAAATTAGGGGCCTCCTGAAGCATAAATGTATTTTAAAACCCGGAATTTCATATGACAAAATTACCCCAAACGATTGGAGAGTTTCGTCACAATGTTGAGAGAAAGAAAAAATATATTGTTTGAAAAAAATTTGGTATAAACATTTAAAAAGGGAAATTGGTTTAAAATTTAAAAAGGCATTTTTTAAAAAAAATGTCAAACATTTTTTCAAATTTTCTGAAACGTGATTTCCCCTGCTGAGCTAAAGATAAACTATATATCTATATATCACAAATAACATCAAAGTTAAAAAAAAAAGTGTTTTTTAATTTTTATATTTTTTTTTATAAGCATTGCATACAATTATGGTTTGGATCAGCATAAATATAAATTTTAAATAAAAAACTTTAAAAAATTTTTTTTAAAAAACAAAAAAATTTTTAAAAAATAATTTAATACTGATTAGTAATAATTTGTAATAAAAAAATCAATTTGAAAAACTCAAACTTTTATCTAATCATCTTAAAATTTCCCATAATTTTCGTATGCAATCCTTATGAAGCCCGGGTTAAAACAAAGTAAAAAAATTTGAAAATAATAACAAAAAAAAATTTTTAGTAACGATTTGTTTTATTAACTTTTATTTAAATTTTTTGTTTCCCAAACACCGAAAACAATGTTTCAATAAAAAATTTAAAAAAAGGCAAAAAATTTACCATCCCAAATTAAAACCGAAAAAAAAGGGCCCATTCCCCACTTGCTTTTTAAATGCTTTTCACTAATATGCCCACTTAATTTTTTTTGGGGGGACCCCCGCACTTTAAACGCTCAAACCCCCCGGCCCCCCAAGAGGTTTCCCCAAAACCAATTCGCCCATTTCCCTCCACTCCCCACGCCCGAGTGCCTGAAGAAAAAAACACCCCAGTTTTCAACGCGTTTTTTTGGGGTATTAAATGGGATCCGCTTACATTTTAAACCATAGGGGGGGGTTGTAGATAAAACCTTCAGAATAAAAAGGGCTTTAAAAATTTCACCCCCTGACAATTATGGCCGTTTCCCAAAGCCCTTTTTGGGAAACATGTTTTGCAAAACCCCACTTTTCCGAAAAAAATCATGATTATTTTTGCACAAAATTTTTTATTGTATAAAAGGAAACCCAAAAGAGCACATTTTAAGCCTAAAAGAACAAGTTACTAAATAATTAAAAAACCCCATTATTAAATGTCAAATAATGCCCTTTTTTTTCCAGGGTGATTTTTTTTATTGAAAAAAGTTGTGAACCGTTTTCCCAATCGACCGGGGCTCATTTTTTCGTTTTTTTTTAAAGGCGCTTTTCTTGGACATTTTTTTTTTATCAAAAGAAAAAAAAATTGTTCAAAAACCTTAAAAAGTAAAAAATACCAGTTTTTCGGCACTTTTAAAATTTTTTTTTTAAAACGTAAAAGCTAAAAGCCAAAGTCCAAATTATATACATTAAAATTTCTAAAAAACGATTTTCTCCAAATTTATCCACGTTGAGAAAGTGGAGGGAAATTTTTTTTAAAAGAAAAAACTATTTTCCCCGGGCCCAAATTTAACCGGAATTGTTTAAAAACGACAAATAAAACACGGGCAATCTTTTAAAAGGGCACAAATTTTTTGGGGTTTAAAAAATGAAAATAGAGAAATTTTTTTTTCGGATAATAACCCAATTTGGGGATCGATTTTTTTTTAAAAAAGTAACACTAAAAAGGGCTTATTTGGGCGAAAAATTTTAATTTTTAAAAATGTTTTAAAATTATTTTTTTTAAAATTTTTTAAACTAAGACAATAATGCATTTTGTTTTTTTCTAAAATAAATTAACTTAAAGCCCCTTTAAATTTTTGAAAAATTTTTTGAAAAACTTACTTTTTTCAAAAAGGGCCCCTTAAATTTTTTATTTTCAAGAAAACAATTAGAATTGTTTTTAAACATAATAAATAAGAAGAACAACATTTTTTTTTAAATTAAAAAAATTTTTTAGGGTCTTTTCATTCACCCTTTTTTACATAGAAATATACTTTTGGTATGATATTGGGTTTTTAAATTGTCAATAAACTAAAAAAATATTTTTTAAAGGGTTTTTTAAATGGATCATAAAATATTGAATTTTAATATAAATAGTTGGCCATATATATTAAAATAATTATGTAATTTTACTAGAGTTCCAATTTTAATCCTGTATTACAAAGATTGTACAAAAGGTTTGAGGAGCAAAATAATAATCAAATACTATCAATAAGTTTTTTTTTGGCAAAAATTAAAAAAAAAGGTTTGGGTTTTTTCCACAAATAAAATAAAAACATCCGTTTTTAATCTTTTTAAAAGGGAATTCGGGGTTTGGGTTTTTATTTATTTATATTTTTTTTCATAAAAAAAACCCAATTTTTTCAATTAATTTATTTTTTTGTTAGGAACTTATCTAAATTTAAATCAAATTTACAAAAACATCATGGCAAACCTAAATACATTTTGAATGCCCTTCCCCCCCAAATAGATTAAAACTTTAGGTAGTCCAAAAACCCGGGTTTAAGTGATCAGGGGTCCATTTATTTGGTTTTCCCTTTTCCCCCCTTTTCCTTGATTTAGCCTAAAAAAAAAGGTGCTTCATCAAGCTTGGAAAAACAATTACTCTTTCAATTTTCCCGACGACTTTTCAAGATTCAATAAAATTTTGAAAAACTAAACAATTATATTTAAAAACGATTTTTTTTCCAGTCACTGGGCTTTTCCAACTAAAAACCCTTCTTTTTTAGAAAGGGTTACATTTTTAAAACCAATTACAAAGGGCTTTTTAAAATTTGGTGACGCCCCGGCTTAGTGTCGTTAACCTACTTTTGGGGCTTCTTCCCGGCAACGGCAAACCCTTCACAAAGGGCCCCCGGGACTACAATCTGACAGGGGAACGGGGGGGAAAAAACTTTCCCAACTTTTATTAACAAAACTTTTGGGCAATAAGCCAAAATTTTTGGAGAAGAAAAAAACAAAAATTGTTGGTTCAAGATTTTGAATGCTTTTTTCTAAAAATTTTGGGGCAAAAAATTTTTAATAATAAAAAAAGGCTCACTAAAAGAAAAATTTTTTTTTTGGAAGGGGGGAAAGGGAAAAACCCCCAGAATTTCAAGATTTTTTCGAAAATTTTTCCAAAATTTTCAGACACCATTCTAAAATATTTGGAAATTTTTAAAATGGTCATCATTGGGGTCCCCAAATAGTGGGGGAATTCTCCTTCTTTTTCCCCTAAAAAATTAAAAAAACAGTTTTTTCCCTTTCCTTTTATCCTCTCTTTTTTACGTAAAAAAAATAAAAAGGGGCCCACATGCACAATAAACTTCCTTTTTTGATTTTTGGGTCTAAATTCCCCAATGACAAAACATTAGCTAAAAACCCAGCACATCCCAACCCGGGTCGCGCACAGCCCCTATCAACAAAATTTCAAACGGGGGAAAGATTGACACCCAAGGACCCCCATCTAAACAGCTTTTACTCCTGCCCAGCATTTTACAAAATTTAAAGGCTTCACTCCCGGGAGATTTTCTTGAAAGTAATAAAAGGGGGAAAAAGGAAACCGGAAAGGGGTGAAAGGGAACATTTTTTTTATCTAAATGAAAAACACTTTCTCCCAAAACAAAATTTTAAATAATTTAAAAATTTACTTATTTTCTTAAAAAAATAATTTATAAAAAATAAAAAAAAAACCTCCCCTTTTTTCTTAAAGGGGTGGTTTTAAAGAACCAAGGTAATCCATTTCCCTCCCCCTCTGGTGCAGCAAAAAAAATAAATCGATAGATATTTAAAAACAATATTTACAATAAAAATTTTATTTGGTCACTAAAAAAAAAAATTAAAAATTTTAATTTAAAGTTTATAAATCTACCAAAAAATTTATTTTTAATTTAAAATTTTTAATTATTTAGAAACACGTTTTAAACAAACCTTTCGGGTTATACGTTTAAACAAATTAAACGCTAGGGGATTGGGGAAAGGGGAAAGGGTTGAATTATGGGAAAATGAACCCGCATTTGCGTGGGGGGAAGGGGAAAACAATTTAAAAAACCACCCCCATTCACCCGACCAAACAAACCTCCTATCTCCCCTCCCAGCAGTCGGGGCCTCAACACAAACCTAGCACCAGCCAACTACCCCACCGAGGGGGGTTAAAAAAAACTATTAAAAAAAGTAATAATTATTACAGACAGTCAAAACTGACCCGTGTAAGGGAAAGGGCTAAAGCCCTGATGGCCAAAACGAAAAAATACTGATGGGGATCCAATTTTCTAAATCACTCAGCCATTCCCAAATCAAGTCTTGAAAGGGAAAGGGAGAGACGGCAGGGGTGCGCAAGTTACCCCGTTTTTTCCTTCATTTCAGTGGCAAACGGACTGATGCCCCTCATTTTTTTTTATCCATTTTTGTTGCATGTAGGACCGGGAAAATTTGATAAATAATGAACAAAGACCAGCGTTAGGGTCTCGTAAATACTAAATGCATTTTGACGCAAACCAGCCCCTACGATTGTAGGGTCCCCCTATAAAAAGGGACAGAAAGTATTAAAAATTAAAAAAAAAAAAATTAATCGTGTATAAATATTACAAATTATTTAAATTTATCACCTTTTTAACCCTCTTTTAACAAAAACACTTTTTTTTTCTTGACATACTATAATTATTTCTTTGGGTGTCCCGTGCACGGGGTGAACTTTTGGTTAACATTTATTTTTTAAACTATCCGTTAAAATACGAAGAAAAAAAACTACAAAAAAATTAAACTACGATGAAATCGATAGTTTAAAAAAAAAGTGCTTAATTCAACAGAAACACACGTGCACGCACACAAGGAAAAAATTTAAATAGAATGTAAAAGAATTTTCTTTTAGTGATATAAAAATTAACTAACCACAATAATAGATTTTGTTCAAATGTGCAAAAAAATTTTGGAAAAGGTTGAAATGGCTTAAAGGGGCAATAATTTACATAATAAATTTTCCTTTTTTCTAGTTAACCCCTTTAATTTTTTCCCGAAGTAATGGGGCTAATATAAACAGTCAATTCAAAAAAAAAAACAGTATCACCAAAAAAAAATAAATTTTTCCCTTTAAAAATTAAAAAGGCATACTGTAAAATAAATTTATTTTTTATGGGGGACAAAAAGTTTACAAAAAAAAATAAGGGAAAAAAATATTTTTTCCCATTTAAAAACTTTAGTTATTTTTTAAAAATTTGTTTCGTTTTCGATATAAATTTTAAAAACCCAAAAGTAGATCATCTCCCAAAGGGCCAAAAACATATACAATACTACTTTTCTCACTTTTTGGGGGGATCTTTTCCCAAAAATTTATTGTAAAGGGTTCGTCTCAGACAAAACTTTTAAACACGTTCTATTTTTTTTGGCAAAAACCCCTTAAATATTTCCAAACTGTTAAAATTTGTTTATAAAGGGTTGTGATGGCTTTTTTCAGTTCAACCAAGAGGGAAGATTATCTTCAAAATTCCCCTTTTTTAAATTTCCCCCCTACAAAACCCCCGGGGGGGGTTTTGCTTTTTGAAAAACTTGGGGCCATCATTTGCCTTAAAAAATTAATCTGTTCCCAAAAAAATTTGGGGCCAACAACCCCCATGGGATAATGAGTTGTATGTACATATCATTTATTTTTCTAAAAAGTACCGGGGGGGGGGGGGGTTTTCCTTTCCTCAAATACCCCCGGAAAAAGGGTTTACATGTTTTTTCCCACAGAAAACGTTCCGCATTTATGTAGCCCAATTAAAAATATGGCCATTTAAATTCCGTTTACGAAAATTTCACCGTACCACAAACCAAATCTTCTGATCATTAAATGGGGGTTTTCTGGGTATCTTGGGAAAAGTTTATTCAACAAAACCAAATGGGGCCCTTTTCCCGGGCTTTTCCCTAAAAACCGGGAAAGAAAAAAACCCCAAACCTTTCCCAATCAGATAAGAATCCCCTTCCAGAATATTAAAACTCTTGACAAGGTATAGTTATGAACCCATGGGCCCAATACTAAACCCACGCCGGGTGTGGGCCCCTTTTTTTCGGCCCTGGGGAAATTTGATGAATATGTGGGGGTTTTGGGATTCAAGGCTGATGGGAAGGAATGGAAAATAGGGGGGGAGTTCATTGTGGGTTTCCAACGGCCCAAAAATCCCGAGGGAAAATTTTTAATAATTTTGGGTTAACCAATAAAATTTCCCAATCCAATTTTTCTTAGAATTTTTAGTACGGGGGAAATAGGCATCAAAAAACAAAAGATCCCGAAAAATATCCCACCCATCTTGCTATTATCCTAAAGGGAACCATTTATTGCAAACAGAAAAAGAAAAAAAAATCGATCCCTTAACCCGTTAGGGTAAAAGATGAAAATTTATCCGGTCCCCTTTACCTCCCCCCCCTCTCACCCTTTCTGTAAACCCCCAAAGAAAACCCCTGCCCCCCTCCTCCCAAACGTTTCCCCTCCTCTATTCAACTAGACTTTTTTGGTTAAGGTGTTTAGACTTCTTGCTGGGGGCCGGGGGGTTCCCAAACTTCGCTTCCCCCGCACAGGTTTATTCGATTTCCAAAACCCCTTTCCCTTTACCTTAAAGAGAAACTTGTATTAATCCCCAAAAAATTTTTGGGGAAAATGTGGAATGCCAGGCCCTTTACCGTGGGTTTTAAAATCCCACTTAAACCCGTTGGTAATTTCCTTTTCATCTCAAATATCAACCCCATCATTTCACACTAGAAAGTGTCATAGCCCGAATGGGTTTGTAAGACTGTTTTTAAAAAATAATAAAAATAAATTTACTTTCCCCCTGCGTAAGCCCCCCGTCCCCGGGGAATCTGTCAAACCCGCATCATTAAATCGCTGGGGAAAAACCCTTTTCCCTTTTATATATCCGAAATTTGGGGAAAACCCCTTAGTGAAATATCTTTCTCAAATGGCATTTCGAAGAAAACCTGGTTTGGGTTTTAAAAAAAAAAAGGGAAAATTGACAGACATAGGAAGGTAAAACCTTCATTATTTTTACTTCTTAATTTTAAAACTAGTCCCAGCTTTTTCACCCTCCAAGCTCCCAAAATTTTTATTCAGCTTAAAAGATTTCCAGCCCCAAAGGGGTTTTTGGGGAAAAATACAACGAAGTTTTGGGAATTAGCATTCCTCAATAAGTTCCAAAAAAAATTTTTGGAACGCAGTAAAATTTCCCTTCCTAAAGAAAAAAAAAATGGAGAGCTTACCCAAACCCTTTGGCGAAATAAATCAACACCCCGAGCCCATAAAGCTAAATTTTACTTTCAAATGGGGAATTTCAATTTCCCTTTTTTTTACAAACTTCCCCCTTTTCCCCTTTTCATTCCCGCAAATGGGCCGGGATAACCCCACAACCAAATAAATTTTTAATTCACCCGCTGTGAGGGGATTAAAAAAACCATAATTAAAACCCCTTTTTAAAGGTTAAAATTAAAACTAGCTCCAACCCCCCCACCCCCCCCTTCCACCATTTCTTTCTACCAAAACCAAACCAAACCCCCCCCATCCCGAAACCCCTAAAAGGTTAGTTTTTTCCATCCCTATAAAAACCAATCCACTTTTCCCCCCCTACAAGGTTCAAAATTCCGACTACTAAACCCCCATCCAAAGTTGATATTCTTGGTGTTTTACGTGCCTCCTCAATAACTATAAACTTGAAAAGGGCTTTTTCGATTACCGGGAAAAACCCCCCCTTTTATTCCCCGGGGGAGAGGATATTTTCCCGCACAAACCTGAATTTTTAAAAAAATTTATAATATGAGGTTTCCCAAAAATGAAGTTGCAAGCCCCCCTTGGGTTAAAGGGCCAAAATACCCAAGAGTATTAAACATAACCGGTGGGCGTCCAGAGATCAAATTCAAAATTTAAATTTTTTATAAACATGTCACTTCAAAAAAACACCCCCTTTAATCTTCCACAAATCTATAAACATTTAAAGTTCTGGGGGTCCCAACCCGATAAAAACATTTTTAAAATTTTTTGCAAACGACTTGCCCCACTAACCCTTTAAAAAGCCCAAAACCCCTTTCTCGTGAAGGATTAAATCTTAGGGCCAAAATTTTGAACAACGCAATCGATTCATCATTATAAAACAAGCATCAAAATTTACCCCTCATCTTGGAGGAAGAATTTGGGCAATTTTAAAGTATAAAAATTTAATCAATATTTGCCCTTTAAAATAGAAAAAAAAATTTTAGACTTTATGAATTGATCCTTAAACATACTTTCTATCGCTAATATTCTTCCCCCCTTTCATTTTTTGAGAAAAAGGGCCCTTTAAAAAAAATCTATAATTTTACATTTGACCCTAATATATAAACCATAGGATGTAAGAAAGAAAATGTAATCTAAAAAAATTTCATTTCCCTCTTTACATTCCCCTTTTACCTCCCTTTTTTGAAATGTGGGCCGATAGCTTACTGAAAAAAACCCGGTGCCAAACAGCTGACCCTGTAATTTTGGGAAATTCCCCTTTTTGCATAATTTTAATCCCTCAAGAAAATGCTGAAGCAGAAAGTCTTTACTCACTAGTATACTTTTTTAAAAGGGTTTAAAAACATTTTGGGCCCTATCATAGGGGCTCACTCCCAATATTATTGGGGGTCTTTCCCAAAGACTTAAAGCTCAAGTCCATAAATATAAATTCGTAAACCCCCCACAAAGGTTTTAAACCTTTAAACTCTAGTCTTTTACAAATTAAACTTTTTTAAAAAAAAGAATATAGAATTTGCTTTGAACTAAGCGACTTTTCCACCCATCGGAGCAAGGGCAAATCCCCATAATAAAGAACAAGCTTTGGACAGGTTTACTGACCTATTACACCCTTTACACTGGGATAAAGGGATTCTCGTCCCCTAAAGACTCTTCAAGCTTTTCCCAAAAAAATTTTTACCATCTCCTGGTTCCTCTTTGGGAATTCCGGCCTAAAAATCATACTTGCAGGGATTTAATCCCAAATGGCACTAATTATCAGAGCCAAAGAAACAAAAAATTTTTGGAAACGTAATTTTTTTGATCAAAAACATTTAATCAGTATTTAAAACATTATTTTAAATTTTAAATTAAGAGACTATAATCCCAAAAATTTAAAAAATCATAGACAAATCATATTGGGGTTTTTGAGCCCCCACAAAAAAAACCACTCATATCATTTAAAATTTTTTTTTATTATATTAATCACGACAAAAAACTCATCATAATTATCAACGATCTAAGCTCAAAATTTAAAAAAATTTGAATCTACATCATACCTTTTTTGAAAAGTAAAACCCCTTCCCAGCCATGGATAATAAATTTCCCTTATATTTGATTAATGGTCAAATTTATGCTTCCAAAATTTTTTTTTAAAATTTGGGTCACCAGCACCTTTTTTCACCAAAAATAACATTCGGGAAATTTCCCCCCCCTCGCATTCCAAGAAAAAACTTTTTTAAAGTTTTATATCGTGAACTACAATTTTCCAAAAAGACAGATTATTTAACAAGTACTATCCTTCTACTTTTGGGGAATTTTCATTAATATGTCTTTGCCCTTTTATAAAAACCAAATTTTGGGAAAAAATTTTCCCACAGATTAAAAAGGTTTTCCCCCCTTTGTTAAAAGGGGAAAAACGCCCATTTTCTACATGGTTAGCAAATCTCTTGAGACGATTTTATTCCCTTCCAAATCCAGAAAATGGTTTTTTGGGCTTCAACAAGAAAAAAAACCCCAAACATATTTAAAAAACAATAAGCGCACTCTTGTCTAAACGATTTAAATTTCCTTTCAGTTCCACCTTGTTTAAAAAGGGGCATAAAAGGGGCTTGGGCCCCTAAAAAGTTTTTGATCGTATTTGTTCAAAAACCCTATCGAGTTATCACAAAGGGCCGGCTCCACAAACCCCGTCATCTAATCTAAAATCTTAAAATTTTCAACCCCTCTCAGTAAGACCAATTTTAAATTTTTAATCCACAAATTTGGTATAAAATATAAGATATTAGAATGAAGGGATACGTTTTTTATGCAGGGGCCCCCCTTTTTACTAATGTTGAAAAATGTAAAATTACTGGGGAAACAAATTTTTTTATTATGTGACGTGATTATTTTTAAATTAATAGGTACTGTTAGTGGGTTTTTTTATGATAGGTAAAGGGGGATTTGATTTGCACCCCAATATTTTTTTTTGATAAGGCGTTTTCATAATACAAGGTCTAGACATAACCATAAACACCTTTTTTAACGACTTTCCCATAAGGGGGTAGAAAAAATTTTCCTTTTTCCTTAACGATGCTGATTATTAAAAATTTTTTTAAAAAAACCATTTTAAATTTGGGTAAAAAAAAAAAACTTAGCTTTGTTTTTAAATTAAAACATATCTAGCTAAGCTTTTTAACCCTTTCAGATATACGGTTTTGATATTTTTAAATTTTTTTCAACGCTTTTTTTTTTGAGAAAATTTTCCCTTTTTAAAAAAAAAAAACATTGATTTTATGAAACCTTCTTTTAAAAAAAGGAGTGGGATTAAGGGCCCGTAAATTTTTAAACCCCTGAAATCTCCAAAAGCTTTTTAAAAGAATCACTACAAAAAGAGGAAAATTTTGGGAGGGAAGAGAGAAGTTTAAAACCATTTAAAAAACAATTTTAAAAACTAGCTCCTTTAAAAACATAATATCGAGAGGCCAATAGCCCAGAAAAACCGCGAATTTAAAATACATTTTCTACTAATTAAAATACAAAAACCAGATTTTTACAACTAAAATACAAGGTACGTTTTTCTGCAGGGTTGACCATTTTAAAAATGGGGGGTTCAAAGTTTGTGGATTAAAACTATTTTAAAAATAACCCTTTTTTTTATATTGGGGTATTATAAATACTTTTTTATTCTCTCAAAAGAACTTTTGAGAATTGTACGCTAAAACGGGTGTCGCTGGGCTTTGCGCGCAACGTTGCCCTTTATTTCATAGCAAAGTCTTAAAAAATTTGGGATTTTTCCAATTAAATTACAACCCCAGCTCCATTTTTTTTCAGAGGATTTTTTTTATAAATAACAAAAAAGAAAAAGGTTTGAACGTTGCATCATTCCCCGTGTCTTTACTATATTTTTCCCTATGTCCTGTGCAAGGTTTTTTATTTTCAGGCCACTTAAATTTTTTTTTTTGGGGGGGGGGGTAAAAATAAAAACCCAAAATAAAATTTAAACCAAAGTTTTATGAATAAGTTTTGGTTTTTACCCAGAAAAAATACAAACAACCCGGTATTTTTCTAATGAAAATAATTATTTTAATTGCACTTTCTTTACCATTTCCCGGGAACAAAGGGGTATTTCACTCACTCCCCCCGGGGGCCCCGAGTTCCCCCTTTTAAAAAAATTTTAAAATAAAAGGACAAATTTCAATTTAAATTTTTCTACCGGGCATACCTTGGTGTATGTGAAAAGAAAGATCTTTTTCCCAAATTTTTTTAAAATGGGTGGGATTTGTATCAAGGGGATGCCGCCCCACGCCCTCCATGTTTTCAAAGGGAAATTTCCCCAAACATCGGGGGTCCAAAAAGCCTCACTTTTCCCCCGGAAAATTTTTCCCTTTAGTTTTTATGTGAGCAGTGATTTATTTGCGATACTTTACATTTTTATCATGCCCAAAAGGAAGAAGATCCGGTGCGTATGGGAAAGGGGACCTTTTTTGCCAATCCCCTTTTTGAAGTTAAAAGGGAAACTTCAAAGGAAAAAAATTTTACCAAGGGTGACAGTGGAGGTGTTGGGGAGATTTGGGAAATAACCCCCTTAAAAAAAGCCAATAAAGGATTTGTTCGTCCCAAATGATTCACAAAAACCCTAGAAGATTTCCCCTGTAAAGTGTTGTATGGAAAAAGATGGGGCCAAAAAAGCGGCGATGTGACAAAAAGTAAACCACACATTAAACCCTTTTATCTAAAGATGGGGTTTTCATCCAAGATTTAGGATTATTACTAAAACCAAAAAATAAGGGGAAATTTTGGGGAAACGACGAACCCACTTAGGTGGGAAACCCCGCCTCGTCGGAGAGCCATGAGTAGGGCCAGCATTTTTTGGATGTGCAATTTACAAACCGCTGGAATCAATGACAGTAATTGAGTCTTCTATTTGTCAGGAGGTTTCAATTTTATGCAAAAAAGGTTTTTTCCCATATGCATGGGAGCTTTACTTTTTTTCTGCTCGTTTTTCATGTAAAAGTGGGAACCCCCCATCCCCTGGGGACAGTTTACGCAATACTTTGGGAAAAGGCCAGCAGTTGTTTTTTAAAAATTTTCCCGCGCCGTGTTTGGCAGTTTCGGGCGTCCTCCTTCGTGGACATCCACCAATGTTCCCGGCTTCATATTTATTTACCAGTACTGAATGGAAGGGTTTTTCTGGTGGTTTTTAAACCCGAACTTTTGCTTTAAAATTTTCCTTTTTCCCCACCTTTATTGAAAGCCCTTTTTCCCCGTAAAGTCGGACAAGCCCCCACGTGGGTTTTTTCCCCTGTGTAAACGCTTCAATTCCGACTGTTGTTGACCAATAACACATTTGTCAGAAGCTCACAAACCAAAAATTTCCGAAACAGCAAAACCGATCAGTCTTCTTTTCATACCCGGGCCACACAAAGACCCAGAAAAGAAGCGGGCCCCCCCTCTTCATACCGACACCATAAAATTCCTCAACACCAAATTAAAGTACGTGACAAAAATTTTACAAATTTAGTCTTATTTTTTAAAATTAAATGGGAAACTCAGGGGGGAAAGAGATCAAATACCTGTACAAACAAGTAAATTAGAGTTAAAAAATCATTAACGAAAATTTATTAAATCAAAATTTTGGAAAGATTGGTAGTTTTTCGTTTTTGACTTGAAAATCGTTTTTGACTTGAAAGAAAATCTTGAAAAATTTTTCTTGGGCCCGACACTTGCCAGTCTTTCTAAAATGAGCTTTAAAATCCTAAGTTTTGAATTTTTGGCTTACCAAAAAATTTTTTAAATTTTTGGGGGGAAAAATTTCCCCTTTCATAGTGAAGAAATTTAAAAATATAAAAAAATAATTTTGCACCCCGCCCTTACTAAACCCCTTCGGGTTTTCCCTTTTAAATACAAAATTTCCTAATGGATTGGAATTGAGGGAAAGGGTTTTAAATTTGAGGAAGTGAACCCGCATTTGGGGTTGAAAAAACCCTTTAGGAAAAAAACCCACCCCCATTTTTACCCGACTGAGATTCGAACCTATCTCCCCGTCCTCAGCATCGAACTAAACCCCGACAAGCGCGTTAGCCAACAACCCCCAGGCGGTATGAAAAAAAAAATTTTTTGTTCCCAGAAATTAAATTAGTTTATAATTATGTCGTAAAAAAAAAAGGTTTGGTTTTAGAAAGTTTCAATTTTAAAAAATGAAAAAAAAGGGCAACAAATTTAAAACATTATTAATTATTTTTAACTTGCTAAATCCTTTCCCGGGCCCCTCGACGCAAAGGTTTTACCGACATTTGAACGGCCCCATAGAGAATTTGTTGGGGGGGGGAAATTTAAAAAATTTTAAAATATAAAAAATGTAAAAAGACTTTTTGTTGTTTTAATTTTTCCCTTTCAGGGGCTTTCCCCCAAACTGGGCCCCTTCTTGCACCCCCAATACCACTGTTTCCCTGTGTTATTTGTTAAAACTTTTGAAAAGCAACCCCAAAAAAACATATATTTTTGGTGTTTTTGAATTTTTTTTTTAAAAAATTTTCCCTACTCAAAAGGGACTCTATGGGGGAAAAAAAAAGCAGCGAGAAGGGAATCAAAACGTTCCTTAAAACAAAGGGGGGTTTTTTTTTTGTTTGCCCAAAGTGAAAAAGAAATTTCCCCTTTTTTTAAAAATTAAAAAAAAAGTGGGGTTTTTAAACGCTAGGGTAAATTTTTTTCCTACTACATCCACTACTACTTCCCCTTTAATCCGGGGGGAAAAAAAATATTATCTTTAAAAAAACTATATACAAAATTTTAAAAAATTTAAAACAATTAAAAAATTTTAAAAATTTTCCCCCTTGCAACAGGCAAAAAAAGAAAAAGGGGCCGGGAAAAAAATTTTTTGTTATTTTTTTTGGCGAAATATGTTCTATTAAACGAATTGGATTGATGAAACGATTTTGGGAAATTCTATCTAAAACTTTTGCCCAAAAGGGGATTTTTTTTAGAGTGGTTCTATCTAAACAATTTCAAAAATAAATAAAAAAAAAACATGAAAATTCGATATCCTTCATTTATTTTAAATGTTTCAAGTAAAATTAAAAAGAAAAAAATTTCAAATTTTTATTCCTTTAACAAAAGAAATTTAAAATGTAAGGGGGAAAAATTGGGGGTGTTTTTGGGGTTTTGTTTTATATACGTTTTACCCAAAAAACACCCCTAGAAAACACTTAAAAAAAGTTTATTTGTGTTTTGTAAAAAACTAATATATAAAAAAAATATAAAAATTTTTTTTATTTTTATTTTATTATTATTATTTTTAAACCCGGTCCCTTTCAAACCCGGGTTTGGGGTTTTAAAACCCCTTACGCCCAATGTGTAAAGGTAGGGGTTAAATTTTGAGGTAAATTAAGGACCTACATTTTAAAAAGTTTAAAACCCCAACCACGGGGCGGGCCTGGGAATTTCCCCCCATTCACAAATGTCTTGGCAGAGGTGAAGGAAAGGGGTTTTGGGGAAAACAGATAAAAACTGTGCCGGGGGCCGAGGAACGAACCCCGGCTGCCAGCACAGAATCCCGACACCTTTCCCCTAACCCCAAAGGCACCCGCCCCCCCCCCCCCCCCCATTTAAAAAAGATGTATCTGTCAAAGACACTTGGGACATCTCTGCTCCCGAAAATTCTTACAGAAAATATTGTGTATTTATAAAAAAAAAAAAATAGGAGTGCATTCCAAATTTTAAAAAATTGAGAAAAGCGTATTGTACTGTACTGAAATGTTTTAAAAAACAATTACCCACCAGGGCGGAATGGGGGCTTGCACTCGATAGCTTTTGGGCTAGGGGGCAAAAGTCGAATCTTGGCTCAGTGAACTGAAGGTGATTTTTAAAACATAATTTAAAATTGGGTTTTGGGTTTTTTTATACCCCCCCCTCCCAAACCCAATTGGGGGATTCTTTTTTTTAAAGGGCCCACTTTGATTATAAAATTGAAGGGATTTTTTTTAAAATATCGGGTTTACATATATACATTATATTATTTATTTGGTCTTTTCCAATTAAATTAGGCCAATTTTTTTTTAATTTAAATTTTATTACACCCGGCATCTTACTTTTCCCCTTCGGGTTTTTATGCACATACCAAAAATTAAAGGAGAGGGTTGTGGATGAAATAAGGACCTACAGTTTTTAAAGTGGAATCCGAACCACGGTGGAGGCCTGGCTTTTCCCCCCATTCACAAATGTTTTTGCCCGAGGGGAAGGAAGGGGTTTTTGGGAAAACAGATAAATCTGGGGCCGGGGCCGAGGATTGAAAACCCCGGGCCCCCCAGCAAAAGAAATCTGACACCTTAAAACCCTAACCGGGCCCGGGCAAACCGGGGCCCTTTAAAAACAAGCCCGTTAAACCTATCACTGATAGAAAAAAGTCAAATATCCTGTCAAAATGAGAAGTTTCCCCAGCACTCAATGAACCAACATACAATAATATTGCCTAGCGCCTGTAAACTAGACTGTACTGGGTCGAGCGCGCGCGCTTGAAAAATAGAACCAGTTCTATCTTTCAAGCGCGCGCGCGCTCGCTCCAATGTGTTCTATTTTATATTTTAGTCGCTCGCGCGCTCAGTCTAGCCGTACCCTTACCCTAAGACGACCAGGTCACCAAAATTTGTTTTAGAAAATTAACAATAGTGATAAGGTCTGATTAAGAAATAGTGTAGAACCAATTATGATTATCTATGTTTTTATATTGTTTTTAGTATATTTTTATTACTGAAAATCTTTTTATTTGCTTATATTCTAGCCTAAGTATGAAACCCTGGAAATTCAATATCATTGAATTAAATTATACTATATAAATTTTCAATGAAATAAAAAATTTAAATTTATTTTTATTTTTTAATTAGGGGCCCAAGGGTTTTTTTTAAACAATTAAATTTTGGAGTATATAATTTAAAGTATTTACATTTTAAAATCTTTTTAAAAAAAAATTTTCCCATAAGCGGGGCGACTTAAGGGCCGTGAGAACCAGGCGGCTGCCGTGGGGTCAGCTTTTTTGGGGGGGGCCAAACAGAGTAGATTTTAACCCTAAACCCAAGGTAGCCTCGGCTGATATGAAAAAATTTCCCCAAACCTAAAAGTACCTTGGGGCGTGTTAGTAAATTTAAACTTCAATTACCGCTCCAAACATAGCGTGGGTTGGGGCCCGTAAATAGTTTGGGGTTGCTGAAAAATAACCCAAACGTTACTTTTTGATTTTAGGGCATGAAATTTAACATATTTTGTTATAGTTTAGTTTGGGGAGTAAAATTTTGAATTTTAGTGCCCCTCTTTTAAAAAATTTTTTTAACATTTGCCATCTTGGTTAAAATGGTGCCCTGAAACTTTTTTGTTGCAAATTTTAAAAGAAAAAAGTTTTTTTAATGTCAGAGTGTTTGTTAAAATTTTAAAAAAAAAAATTTTTGGGAACATTTCTACAAATTTAGGTTTTCTAGGGGTTTTTTTTGTAAACAAAAACATTTTTTGTACAAACCTCTAAGTGAAAAGTTTAGTTTTTAAATTTGCATTTGTGGAGTTTCCCTTTTTTTTTTTTTAAATTTTTTTTTGTTTCTATCCCTACCAGAAATACTTTAGGTTTTTGGGGGTTTTTTTTTTTAAAATTTTCCTAGAGGGCCAATTTACCAAAAGGGAAATGTAGTAGCTGGCAGTAGAGGAGGAAAATTTTTAAAAAACGGTCAAATTAAACCAAAAAATGGTTTTGGAAAGTTTTTTTTACTGCCAAAAAGTGATAAATCAACAAATTTTGGGTTTGTAGGGGAAAATGGGTTTTTTAAAAAAATAGATACATGGGAGGGAGGTCTGGTAAATTTGGTTGGGTTTTTTTAACTTACCAACAATCCTATGGTGAATGGACTATATTATCTACCGGGTTTTCACAGGAGGGGGCCCAAAAAAATTTCCCGCCCTGGTGTGAAATTTTTCTTTAGGCCCCCCCTTTTCCTTAAAGGGACCGACTTGTTTTTAAAAAAAGTGGGGTTGTTCTATAAAAAGGGGGGGTTTTGGGGTGGGATGTTTAGTAAAATAAAATAAAAATATTTTTTAATTTAAAAAAAAACAAACATTCAAACACAAAAAATTTAATTTTTTACTATACGAATACTTTCCCAAAATATTTCCAAATATAATTTGAAACTGTTGGACAAATGGCAGGCTTGGTTTTTTGGGGTTTAAGGAATTTTCGGGGGGTACCAAAATTAAAAAACGCCCATCAGATGGCAAAACACCTACCCTTTTTCTACGGGTATTTTAAAAATTGTTTTGCAAATGCCCAAACCCCATATCCAAGATATAACTAGGGGCCCTTAAAATTAAAAGTTTTTAAAAAGGGGTTAAATTTTTTTTGGGGGTGCCCTTGTAAAAAAAAGGGACCCCGAAAATCGGCTTCCCATGTCATTACTTTTCTCATGACAAAAATCGACGTGATCAAACCTGGGGCTTTTAAATTTTTTAAAAAAAAATTTTCAAAATTTGGGGTTAGATATTAAAAAAAAAAGAAATTGGAAAAAAGTTTAAAAACATTATTAAAAGGAAAGTGTGTCAAAAGCATTTAAGTACCATTGGTTTTTAAGTTATCGTATACACAAAAATATTACTTAAAAAAACTTATTTAACTTTTTCTACTTTTCTTTAGTTTTTTTAAAAAATTTTTAAAAATTAAATTGGGGTTTTAAAAAGGAAAGCAAAAGGGGGGGGGGGGAAATATAGCTTTAGATAGTGGAACCCAAACGCACTATACACCGGGTTTTTTGTTTTTTAAAAATCTTTTTTGTTTTATGAAAAGGGTTCTTTGACCTGTGTTTTTTTTTAAGACGTTTATTTATTTAACTAAAAAATGTTTTTTGCGTGTTTTTGTATTCTGTTGTTTAAACATTTTTTCAATTTTTCCTTGGAAACCCTTACTGCAAATTTTCTTTCTTCATCGTTTTCGCTTTCTTTGGTTTTTTTGAAAAAATGGTATTTTTTTGGTATGTTTTATACCTAAATTTAAAGGGTTTTAATTTTTCATCCCAAAGAATAAAGGGCCCAATTTTCTTTCCACAATTTTAAAGATAAAAATATTAAATAAATATTTATCATGTTTTTCTAGGAAAAAAATGGTCTCTTTAAATTAGTCAAAATATTTCATTTTCAAAAAACAACATAGTAAGGGGGAAGGCAGGTTTTCGAGGGGCTCTTTGCTTTAATTTGGGGGTTTGGGGGGGGGGTTTTGGGGAAAGAGGGGGGTTTTGGAAACGTCGATGGGGTGAGGGAGGGGGTGGGAGACCTGGTTTTTTCTTTTACCTTCGTT